>JAPPVO010000059.1:180227248-180523609 GCA_030407325.1 Camellia japonica | reverse complement strand
GCCTGTGGATGAAGGCTTGTTGCTTAAATTGGAATGATTCAACGAATGTATGTTTTAAGATTCACAAACCTGGCAAACTAAGCCACCTAAGGGTGGCAAATGAAGCCCACCTAAGGGTGGCAAATTCAAACCTTTTCGAGAAACAAACATGAAATTGAATTGTTCCAATTTGAGCAAACTAGTCTATACCTTGTATGCTTCACATAATAAATTTTAGGATTTATTAAATAATCAGAAAGAACATATACTGTACATAAAAACCACATCATGATTAGTAGAGGCCGATCTTTGATCGGGTGAGGGGGTGTTTCAATTATTGACCTTCCCCTCTCATACCTAAGTTCCCGAACCAAGACACTTTGGTAACGACGGACTAATGGCCTTTGGCACGAGTCACGGGTTTCCTAAATTTCCCAAAATATTTAGGTGGCGACTCTGAAATCTGGCAAAGCAGTCCATTTTTGGCATTTGATTCAAACATCGATTTTCCAAAAACGATTGCCGGATTTGGACTCTTTTGTGTTTCCACTGTTCACATTGCACTTGTGAAATCAGATTCAGAACCAACACAAAGTGGAGTCCGAACTGTACGGGCTATTTCATTCTTCCGAAAGGGGGCGCGAAAAGCCGAGCTACACGAGGCAAGAACCCAAGGAATCTTCTCTGATTTTGTAACAAGATGGAGGGCAAAGGCTGATGATGATGACCTTGAGGCCTACAGATAAAGATCAAATCGGATGATTGTGCGCAATCTCAACCGAAGTTAATGCAGAAAATGATGTACTCCCCTTTCCAACTTTCTCAGACTTACACGAGATGGGGGTACAGATCGAAGATGCAATGAAGCAAGGTTTGATCGACCAGGACCGGGAGCAGCCCCGAAGGACATTCAACCGCAATAACAACGCAGGCCCGAGTGGCGCTGCAAACACAAGGACTTCTGAGGTCGGTATGGTCACCACCACTCCCCCTTCCCAACCAAGGCCCGCAGCGGCCACACCCTTTTCCAGTACTCCGAGAGCAGTAACCAAGCCTCGAGATTTCAGCCCAGAGGCCAAAGAACCTTCACTCCACTATACATGCCTTTGTCCAAGGCTCTCGGGTGTTAATCAGAAAGAAGCATCTGACACCTTTAGAGCCGAGGCCACTGCCAAATCCACTCCCTCCCTCTCATGACCCAGCAAAGTACTGTGCGTACCACCAACAGCACGGTCATGACACCGACCGTTGCTAGATTGCGTCATGAGATCCAAGATCTTATCGACAAGCAAGGTGATCGCGCCTCCTGAAAAACCCAACGTCACAACAAATCCTCTCCCACCACACAACCAAGCCCCTCCACCCAAAAGAGTCAACCTCATCCAAACTGGGGTCGTGTCCTACGATCCTAGTATCTATATTACTCCCTCTCACCTACCCAAGCCGGAGGTGATCCTTCCTGATTGCACTGACTTGTGCATGTTGGACACCTTCACAACCCAATCTAAGCCAGTGGTGGTGACCACCGAAGATGGAACGGGGCAGGTTTCAGAGGAGAGCAGAATTGTTGAGTCTGGGATGGAACAGCCTGGGAATTAGCTGGAGGAGCCTATGATCCAAGCGAGTACATCTTATCAGTGGGCCAGTCTAAGCTGAGTGTGGGGCTGCCAGAAAAAGCTGAGCTGTGCATGATTCGGGGGGACAGACTTGAACAAGGGGCAGATGATCTGACAACAGTGGAAGAGGACTTTGCCAACTTCCAGTTCTTCAACGACCAAGAATCAGGGATGCTCAATCAACTGGTTCGACTATGAGGAGTCGGCAGAAGTACTGGGTGGTTAGATGATCAGCCAGATTGTAGAATTTCAGGGCCCGGCAGGGCAAGAGTATGGAGAGTATCATGATGGCCGGAAGGGCCGAGGGTCAGAATCCACCGCCGGAGAGCGCCGGCGTTAAGAATTTCGCTCAGAATTCGGGGATTGTAAATACAGGGAATATTGAACAACCAGCTGTACTGACGCAGTTGGAACAACAAAGTTTGACGATTCCGAGAGAATTAGAAAAGCAAGGCCCATGTGGGGGTCGAAAGTGCTGTGTGCACAGGAACAGAAATGCTGGGCATAAAGACTGAAGGTGCTGCGAGCACGATTATACCGGAGCCGGACAGATGTCTGTCGGCTGCCGACGGAATGTGGTGGGAAGACGATGACTTATGTCTTGCCCACACAGACGAAGACTGGGGGTGCTCAACCAGATGATACCTGGTATATGACGAGATCGCTCATATGACCAGGAGTGGGCGGTATTTCAAGCCCCCACACCTTGACCAACCTGAGGCATCTGGAAAGATAAAGGGCTGAGAAACAGAGAGAGAAACAGATGAAGAAGAAGCTGTGCTCAAGCAATTGAAGAAGATACAAGCAGACATCTCCATCTGGGGACTGCTTATGGCATCAAGGGTGCACAGACAGGCCGTCCTATCTGCCATGGACAAGGCCAAACTCTCAATAGACACTACACCAGAACAGCTGGTTGGGCTGGTTTTTCCGGGAGGAGGTTCCCCGGCATTAACCTTTTCAGACAAGGATTGCCGCCTGAGGGCAAACCATAACAAACCTCTCTACGTCTCCGTGGAGTGTAGAGATAAATGGATACCGGTGGTACTTGTTGATACCGGGTCCGCCATCAATGTCTGCCCAGTCAGAACAGCATATGCAGTTGGGTTGAAGCCCGCGGACTTCACACCAACAACTCAGGTGATCAAAGCTTACGATAATACGAGTAGGGAAGTGATGGGGATTGTCAAGATTCAAACCAAGGTTGGTCCAGGACAACACGACATCGAATTTCATGTCTTGGACGTTCCCGCAACCTTCAACTTACTCTTGGGGCGGCCGTGGCTGCACCAAGTAAAGGCAGTCTCTTCCACTCTACATCAGATGGTGAAATACCCCTATGGAAAGGGAGTAGCCACTGTATTGGGAACTCTCAATCCATCCCCTCCGGAGGTATCTACGCCGGTCCTGGAAATTGAGCATGGCACAGAAGATGTATTCTTATCAGGATTCACTTTGGCTGAGGCCCGGGTAGTACAGAATATTATGGCTGTGAATGAAGGTGTGTACGTTAGTGCTCAATCCGTCTACCTCATGAACAAGCTACAACATATTCCCGGGATGGGATTAGGAAGGAGCGGCAGGAAAGGAGTCGCTGCGTTGGCCGAAGTGCCACACAACCCGCATACCTTTGGACTGGGTTATCTGCCCACCAAAGAGGACTGGGTGAGGAAAGGAAAGGAAATGGCCGGCAGAGCCAGAGCGAAGCAGGCTGGGAAGCCTTTTGACCTAATACACAGGCCCATTCAGGGTACCCTGAACGGACGCTTCGTCCGGGAGGGGGAGATTTCCATTTTGCGGCTTCCCAGAGCCGTGGATAAACGCGGAGAAGAAGCGCGTCCCAGGCTTCGAGATTTCTTTGATTTGCAACTATCCGGGGATGACGTTGCCACAGAGCAGACAGACCCAACAACTGAGGTTGAGCAGAATAAAGCAGGGGATCCTGAGGGCACAGAATTTGAAATGGGGGTAGCACTGGCATGTCTCCTCTCTGATCCTCCGATCGACCAAGAGTGCTTGGGGGATAACTTCGTGGTTTCCATGATTGGGGATGAAACGGCTGCGAGCCGACCAGCAGCTATCTTGGATGCATCAATCGCACCCTCTCTCACTTGGCAGTACGAGGAGGGATTTTTGTCCAGCAGCACCGGGTCAGGTAGTGAGCCGGAATCTGATTCCACCGAGTCCTGTGAGTCGGAATCAGGTTCCAGCTCGACTGAGTCTGAGTCTGGTACTCCTGGGGATGTTAACCCGGATGCCACAGTCCTGTCCAGGTCGTCTTTTTCCTTTTCTTTTGAGTCTGTTGTAACAGAAGAATTGGACGATTTGGATGAACTTAATGAGAATGAGGTGAATGTGGTTTCCGAGTATTTCTCTGTGCCCTTGATTTATTGCATTAATTCAGACTTTCAAAACTTTGATGAAAACGACGAGGACGAAGTTCCTCCGGTTTTACAACGTTTAATTGAGCAAGAGCAAGAGAGATTTGTTAAGCCATTAATGGATGAAATCACTACCGTGAACATTGGTACTGAGGAGGACCCGCGGCTGGTCCAGATCGGGTCCACGTTGTCTTCGGAGGAACGCGAGCGCTTAGTCGCTTTATTAAAAGATTTCAAAGATGTTTTCGCGTGGTCCTACGAAGACATGCCTGGAATCGATCCTGAGATTGTACAGCATCGGATCCCCCTTGACCCCGAGGCCCGACCTGTCAAGCAGAAACTCAGAAGGATCCGCCCGGATTGGGCTCTTAAGATTAAGGAAGAGGTCACCAAGCAAATTGACGCAGGCTTCCTGCTGGTATCAGAGTATCCGACTTGGTTGGCCAACATTGTTCCGGTGCCGAAGAAAGATGGCAGGATCCGGGTGTGTGTAGACTTCAGGGATTTGAACAAGGCTAGTCCGAAGGACGACTTCCCCTTACCGCACATCGATGAGTTGGTAGACTTCACAGCAGGGCATGCATTGCTCTCATTCATGGATGGCTTCTCAGGATACAACCAGATAGTGATGGCACCAGAAGACCGGGAAAAGACTGCATTCACCACCCCGTGGGGGACATACTGCTACCGGGTAATGCCGTTTGGGTTGAAGAACGCTGGAGCTACTTATCAACGGGCCGCGACCACAATACTACATGATATGATCCACAAAGAGGTTGAGGTGTATGTGGACGACATGATTGTCAAGTCCAAGGAAAGAGAGGGCCACTACACCGCCTTGCATAAGTTTTTCCAAAGGATCAGGGAATTCCGGTTGCGGCTAAACCCTCAGAAATGTACATTTGGTGTTACAGCGGGAAAAATGCTGGGGTTTCTGATTACACAAAGAGGCATCGAGGTCGACCCTTCCAAAATCAAGGCCATCTTAGAAATGCCACCACCAAGGACTGAAAAGGAGGTGCGAGGCTTTCTGGGTAAAGTGCAATTCATAAGACGGTTTATCTCAAAATTAACCTTGACTTGTGAACCACTTTTTGGTCTCCTGAAGAAAGGAAAGAAGTTCCAATGGGACGGCCGATGTCAAGCTGCATTTGAACAGATTAAAGTATCTACAGAACCCGCCCGTGTTGTCACCGCCAGAACCAGGGAAACCGTTGATTTTGTATCTGTCAGTAACTGAAACTACAATGGGCTGCATGCTTGCACAAGAATCAGAAGACAAGGTGGAGAGAGCCATCTACTATCTCAGCAAGAAGATGCTGGAGTATGACCCGATATACACCGCTGGAAAAGGCTTGCTTAGCTTTGGTATGGGCTACCAGGAAGCTGCGGCACTACCTGTTAGCTCACTCTGTAATGTTGGTTTCACGACTTGATCCCATCAAATATCTCTTCGAGAAACCAGCGCTTACGGGTAGGCTAGCTCGTTGGTTGCTGTTGCTCTGTTCGAATTTGATCTTACGTACGTACACGCAAGTCAGTGAAAGGAAGAGCAGTGGCAGAGTTCCTTGCCGACCACCCGGTTGAGGGGGATGAAGCAGTTGAGTACCTGTTCCCGATGAATCAATTCTGCACATCGACGATGAAACTTGGACGATGTACTTTGACGGAGCGTCAAATCAACACGGGTATGGGATAGGAGTGTTGCTGATAGCACCCGACAATTCCCGTATCCCTCTAGCCTTCAAACTCCGATTCAAAGTCTCGAACAACGAAGCAGAATACGAGGCGTGCATCGCTGGTCTAGAAGCAGCCCTGGAACTAGGGGCAAGACGGTTGGACGTCATTGGGGACTCGAACCTTGTTGTGTCTCAAGCTAAAGGAGACTGGAAAGTAAAAGAGGAAAAGATGATGATGTATCACCAAACCTTGGATTTGCTGATTCCTCGGTTTGAGAAGCTAAGTTTTACTCATCTACTAAGAGAGAACAACAGGTTCGCAGATTCTTTAGCAACTCTATCTTCTATGATAGACATCCCGTGTGGAGTCCGATGCGTCCAGTCATCATCGACCAGAAATTCGCACCTGCCTATGAGTCGATTGCAGCCATAGATGAAGTTCAGGACGAACACCCCTGGTATTACGACATCTGGAATTTCTTGGAGAAAGAAGCATACCCGCCAGGGGTAAATGCCAAAGACAAAAGAGCAATCAGAAGAATGGCAGTTCAGTTCATCATCTGCGGGGGTAAACTGTATAAACGGGTCATCTGGGAATGCATAAACTGTGCGTTGATGCCGAAGAGTCAAAGCGTCTGATGGAAGCCATCCACGGGGGAGAATGTGGTGCACACATGAATGGGGTAATGTTGGCACGGAAGATCTCAGACAGGGTTATTACTGGTCCACCATGGAGGAGGATTGTATTAGTTTCGTCCGGCGATGCCACAAATGTCAGATTCATGCAAATCGTATGAACATCCCGCCAACAAAGCTGTACAACATGACTTCGCCATGGCCGTTTTCAGTCTGGGGAATTGATGTAATCGGAGCAGTTACGCCGAAGGGGTCGAATGGGCATGAGTTCATCTTGGTAGCGATAGATTATTTCACAAAGTGGGTTGAGGCCCAATCTTATGCGGTGTTGAAGGCTTCGCACGTCGCAAAGTTATCAGAAACAACATCATCTGTCGCTATGGGGTCCCAAACGAATAATTTCAGACAATGGTTCCCACTTCAAGAAGGAGGTGATTGATTTGTTGGAGAAATACAATGTGGCTTTTCATAAGTCATCTACCTATCGGCCGCAAACCAATGGAGCGTTGAGGCCGCCAACAAGAATATCAAGCGCATACTGCAGAAGATGGTGGAAACCTACCGGGACTGGCCAGATAAGCTGCCGTTTGCTCTGTGGGGCTACAGGACTTCAATCAGAACTTCTACTGGGGCGACTCCGTACTCTTGGTTTATGGGATGGAGGCCGTTCTACCTATTGAGATTGAGGTTCCGTCATTACGAGTATTGGCCGAGTGTCAAATAGCCGAGGCAGACTGGCAACAAGCAGATTTGAGGAACTCATGCTTTCGATGAAAGAAGGTTGAAAGCACTGTACCACGTCCAAAGTTATCAACGTAGAATCGCCCGGGCTTTTAACAAGAAGGTTAAGTCCAGGAATTTGAAGGAAGGAGATTTGGTGCTCAAAGACAACCGAGCTCCCATCCACGACCCAAGGGGCAAGTTCAGACCTAATTGGACTGGTCCCTACATCATCAAGTCAATCTGGTCTGGTGGAGCTGTGGTTCTGATGGATCTAGATGGCTTAGAGTTTTCCCAACCGATCAACATGGACAAGTTGAAGAAATACTACCCTGAGAGGCTCGCTAGGCCGAAAACCCGAAAGGGCGACCTAGGCAAAACTCAGAGCACAGAAAATTTGAAATTATAAAAACTGAGCTCGCAAGGTTGAAAACCCGCAAAGGGCGGCCTTGGCAAAAGTTAGAGCGCAAAAGGAGAGTGAAAATACCCGAGCGAACCTGAGCCTGAACTACGTAAGGCTTGATTCCCATCTTTGGGATACGTAGGCAACTTCGTCTTGAAGTTCAGCCACAATCTTTTCCCCGATCAACTTTGTCCATTTGATCATCTCAGTCATCTCTATTCATCAGCATTTATCGTGATCTCCGGTACAGTGCTATTCAGACTAGGGGCAACTTTCCGTTGCAATGAAGTGCTGCGGTACCTTTCAAACTAGGGGCAACTTTCCAGTTGCTAGGATCCGGGGTTGTGCATCTCAGTGACAGATCTCAGGCGTGTCCAGTTCTGATCCATATCGAAAATAGTTTTGAAAAGTTTTAATAAAAGTTGACTTTGTTCAAATTAATCTTTTTACAACTAAGACCATTTTTGGACCAAAGCGGAGAATTTTCAGTACCACAACCTTCAATTTCATTGATTTCAAAACAGAGTTCTCTTTCTTGCATACAATTGAAGTTGCTTTTTATTACACTCAGGAAGAAAACTTGAAAGTACTAGTAAAGCAATAAATCCGGGGCATAGTCAAGTCAGGTCCCTGCGCCCCCTGCCAGAGCTAGTTGAAGCCTCTGATGCCAACCTAGGCCCAACCTGTGCTTCTTCGTTGAGCCAATCCCAACTCATCAGACAAAGTGCAACTGAAAATAGGGGCAGGGGCAGGAGCTCTCTAGTCCTCCAGGCCGTAGTATGTCGCGCAAGGTGTGCACCTCGAACCGGAAAGTGACCGGGTACTCAATCCCTCCGGAGGGCAAGTCTGATCATGACCAAACTGGCGCAGAATACGGAATGGAAATAGAATACACAATGAGTCAAGCCGATCAGACGGATCCCAGTATCCTGGAACATGCTATAGCTCATCGCCGGAAGGTTAAGCCAAGGACAGCGCCAAGCAATGTGATTGGCAGACAAATTGCACATCCATTCAAACCACCATCCCTCATCAAGGGCGTCGACTAGGCGTTGTCGAAAGAAGTAGCCACGGGCTGAGTAAGCAGGGCAAGAGTCCACAACTTGCAATTTATCCATCAACCATATCTGGGGAGGGATGAAAAATGAGAGAATAAAGAATAGAGAGATGTGCGATGAGAGAAAAGTAAGATGAGGGTCTTGTGAGAAAAAAAATCGAGCCTGAGGGCCGAGTGATGTGAGCAAATACATATGAGAGCTTGGATGGGAAACATTACCTGCAGCAGTAGCGGACTCCCTGCAAATTGTCTCCGGCGAAGAAGGCATCCAACCTAGCAGCGTCTCGGCCAATGTCATGGCGATACAGCTCTTTCCTCCGCAAGCCTTGAGCGACTTCAATCAAACGGATGCTATCCTCCGGAGCCCGAGACAAACAGAAAATGAGATAGCATGCACAACAGAGGGCATGTTGTCGGAAACCTTGCCAATGATGGTCGCTGCGGTCACCGGCATCAGAGAATCGGTAAATCAGGCTCGGGATATCCAACAGGCCATCACCAATCAGAGATCGAGCATCATGCGCGTTGAAACCACACATCCGCCCTAAAGCTTGGGCGTGGCCAAAACGAGACTGAGGCCAAAATCTCTTCGGAGCGTTCAGACTCCGTCAAGACTTGAAAATCTTCGAAAGTGGGACATACCTCTTGCCCTCCAAAGCTGAAGACTGCGTCACCGGGTTCCAAAACCTCGCCGCGGCATGGAGGAAAGGAAGATGTAGGGAGTCCGGCGCAGCGTGAATAGTGCATTTAAGCCGAAACCCCGAAAGTTAACTTTTCCGAGCCGTCTAGAGAAGAGATCCAAGTTGTGAGATTTTCTGCGAGAATTGCCTCTATTTTTGTGAGAAACGGTGATGAAATGAATTAGTTCCAGGGCTGGGGCTTTTATAGGGGGGTAAAACACTATTCAAAGGACACGTGTCAAAATTCTGGGGGTTGTGGGGGAGGTGGCCGGCCGGCCATCTATTCTAGTAGGCCGGCCACCCTCTAGTCTCCAAATGCAAAATGTGTTCGGCCACGTATTGGTCTTGTTTTACCCTCCGGAAAGAAGTTTGAGGCATTTCTACGCATCGGGGATGTCGAAGGCCTCCATTTCTCTCAGTTTCGGATACGTTCCATCATCCAGATCGTCCGTCCGAAGTGCGCTTTGTTATATTTTTGCTTATCGAGTTGTTGCTTTGTTTATCGAGTTGTAAGTTTTGTCGAGCTGTCGCATTTTGTGTTTAGAGTTATTACCTTTTGCTTGCGCAATTTTGTTAAGTCTTATTTATCGAGTCGTTAACATTGTTGTACTTTGCTTATCGAGTTGTAAACTTGCTAAGATTCTGTTATTTCTTAGTAAGTCGAGTTGTTTGATTTGTCGCGTCGGTTCATTGCCTGACCTGGTAAATACACAAAGCACATTTCCATTCAATTCCATTTGTGCAAAATGATGCGATGCGATGCTAAGAATTTCAAATACAAAATTTTTCAAAAGCTGTTTCATTCCATCATGTTTCCATCATGTTTTACAACAAAATAAAGGTACAAGTTTTACAGGAAATAAACTGCCTAACAATGTGCAAAGTGCTACAAACTACTAGCAAAAAAGTAAGATAAAGCAAGAAATAGTATCAATATCTCGGGAGGGGAATGAGAAGGCCCCTCATCCTCTTCTGCGGGACAACCTCTGCACCATCATCACCATCTGGATCAGAGCTGTCATCCTCAGGATCCCCCTCACCTCGTCCCCACTCCCGGAACCGAGACCGGAGCCTCCCTCCCCAGCAGATGTCTCTGACTCACGGTCTGCGACCTCCTCCTCCTCCTCAATAATGGGTGCCCTGCGTCTGCGAGACGACCCTGCTCCTCGAGTTCCTCGGACAGGTCTAGATGGCCCCGCTCCCTGAGAAGGCCTAGATGGCCCAGCCCCTCGAGAGGGCCCAGATGGCCCAGCACCTCGACCTCTCTGAGAAGGCCCAGGTGGCCTGGCCTGCGACGGAGCGTATACAGGAGGCATCTGAAAATGAAGAGTTCAATACATCAGTTCAAATGTGAAAAGCAGATACAAGTGCAATATGCGAATGGGGTGTGTGTCAGATGTGCTCTACACAGACTATCAATACAGCAGAATGTTCAAAACCAATATGTTATCAGAAATATGCTAAATACGGGAAAGATGGACAGTACCTGCACGCCCATGATGGCTAGTTGTGCCTCCCTCCGTAGGATCATGCCCTCGAATGTGGCTAACATCCCGAGCAGCTCGTCCGTGTACTCAACTAGAGGCTGCAAACACAAATGCAAAACTATCAGTAAAGGAATGAATGTCCAAATATCTGACTGATAAATCAAAGTTGAAAAACATACCGGGGGTGAATCAGGGTCTCTGACATATCTGTGATCAGGAAGAGAAGGCTCTAGTGAAACCTGGTAAGGAGTCCCGAACCGCCAACTCGTCAACTCGGTCGGCATGTCGGCCACCCAGCATGATGATGAAGAGACGGAGGATCAGAGGAATAGAACTACCTCTACCCTAGATGCACCAGCCCTGCTAGAGGAAGGATATCCGTGGCACGGGCACACTCGAAGATGGTACATCAGTAGGCCTCAGTATCGGAGCGCGCACTCCCGTCAAGGGGGGCATCAGATATATCGACGATAGGTGGCGTAGTCCCTCCATGAGATGTAAAAAGCATCGGTGCCCTGCATGGCACTAGTGACTCCTGGGTAGAGAGTCTATCCGCAGTCCGCATAGTGGCTGGAGGTACAGCGGGAGGGTCCTGAGAATCGACCCCCACACCTGGCGCAGAAAGCGTTCCCCCAGGAACCATGCCCTACGATCGGCCTTCGAGCAGGAACCTATACTGGGAATTACTCGATCCTCCGGGATACTGATATCGGAGGCCATCACCTAAGACCGCCCAGGGCTGCAGGTAATTGCGGATAACCAGTGCATAAATCAATTAGAGATCAGGAATATACAGGGCGGATCAAGATGAAAATGAAGAAACTGAGAGTTCTGAAATACTCTGTCGTTCCGACAGTACAAAATACTGTGCAGGTAGAAGAGAGTCTCTCGAGGTCTCGGTCGGTGGCGGGGCCCCCGAATACCAGCGAAAACGGAGCCATAGAAAACCCTGCCACCTCCATCTTCCGGGCTAATGCGGAAAATACACGTACACCCATAGCTGAGAAAAGCAGTGCGGAATGTGAATACAAAGTGCTGAAGGCAGAATAAAGAGTGCAAAGTGCGCCGTGTGTGCAATGAACAAGTAATGAGAAGCAGAAATGTAAATCAAGGGACAGAACGTACCTCCAGGCTCTCCAGTAGCCGCCGAGTAAGTCTCCCCGCCGGAGAGGCGCACTCATGTAGCAGTAGAGGGTAGCCAGGCCAGCGCACCCAGTCATACCGATGGACCTGTGATAGGTCCACTAGGGCAGTAGAGATACAATCCAACAGTGTTCCCCTATCGGCAAACAGAGTGGTGCCAAAGAGGAACATGAGGAAACCCCGAGTGTACTGCTCAATCTCCTCAGGAGACTCAGGCTCCATCTCTGGCCTCCGAAAATGGGAAGAGAACCAGGTATACCGGACTCTCCCGGAAGCTCTGTCTACAGGTGGGCGAGCCCCCAACAGATGCACCCATGCTGCCTCCCACTCACCATATCCTCGTCATAAGGAATGGGCCAACCGCTGTGTCAGGCCGGTGAGTACAGCAAAATCCAGCGGTGTATGGTCCATATCCCCCGGTGGCAGAAAAACGGAAAGAATTGGTGGTGTCCCACCCCTCTCCACCAGAGCAGCTAATAGTTGTCCTGCTGGCAGGGCAGTGTGATAATCCCATGCAGAATGGTCCAAACCCTGCTGCGTCAACTAAATCCCGGACAGCCTCCGGGAAGCTCGGCGTACCACTCCCTCGCGGCAGTGGAGCCGTATCCTCGTACTGTACGAGAGCCAACCTGCGTTCAGAATGAATGTATATGTCAGAATCAGAGGTAGCTGTGTGCAAATGCAAAGAAGTAGCAGTGTGCAAATCATTAATCAGTGGGCTGCGTGTTCACTTTATTTCTACCTGGGCTGCGTGTTCAGTAAATCAGTGTTTTGGGCTGCGTGTTCAAATCATTAATCAGTGGGCTGCGTGTTCACTTTATTTCTACCTGGGCTGCGTGTTCAGTAAATCAGTGTTTTGGGCTGCGTGTTCAAATCATTAATCAGTGGGCTGCGTGTTCACTTCATTTCTACCTGGGCTGCGTGTTCAGTAAATCAGTGTTTTGGGCTGCGTGTTCAAATCATTAATCAGTGGGCTGTGTGTTCACTTTATTTCTACCTGGGCTGCGTGTTCAGTAAATCAGTGTTTTGGGCTGCGTGTTCAAAATCCTAATCAGTGGGCTGCGTGTTCACTTTATTTCTATCTGGGCTGCGTGTTCAGTAAATCAGTGTGGGCTGTGTGTTCACCATCAACTTGGACTGTGTGTTCAGAAAATCAGAATTTGGGACTGTGTGTTCTACTCGTAGTCAGTGTGCGCCGTGTGTTCACAATCAATCAGTCAGTGAGCCGTGTGTTCAGCAATTCAAGTGTTTAAGTCACATGTTCGGAGTGCAAACAAAGTACTATGTCATAAGCTACAACTGTGTGTTTAAGCATGGCAAAGCTACAAAGTGCACGAAATGCAGAAAATAAAGTAAAATACCTCTCGCGCCTCGAAGAGAGGTGCTGCTCTGGCTCTCGTAGAAGCAAGTCTCCGGGTGCCCGTCATTGAAGTCAGTGAAATGACGGAAAACGGCTCGCGGAAGAATTGCACTGCCGGGGCGTACTCTGGGAAAAAAGGACGGACTCTCGGGGGGAGCGCCATGATGTCAAAATCATCCCGGCACCTGGAGGACCTCCGCCGTGAGGGAAATTACCTGCCATTTGAGAAATCTGCAAAAAGGAGCAAAAATGAGCCAAAATTGGAAAAAGTCAACAAAAGTCAACTCCCGGGAAATGAAAAAGTCAACAAAAGTCAACTCCCGAGAAAATCTTCCAAATATTGAGACAAACTTACCTCAAGTGGAAAATGAGAAGAGAAGCTCCGAAATCAAAATTTAGTCGCCTCAAAGTGCTTAAAACTGAAGGATTTCGCGAAAACAACTTGCAAAAAAGGCTGAAAAGCGCGTATAAAGTGCAGATCTGAAAGAAAAATGGTTTGGGAGACAAGAGAAGAGGTTTCCACGGCTGTGGGAGTGATTTCACATTGAATGGGTGAGGATATATATAGAAATGAGAAAAAAGACGAAATTGCCCCTACTTTTGGGCAGATGGCCGGCCGGCCACCTTTCCTGGCTGGCCGCCATTTGCTTTTTGAAGCATGGCCGGTGGCCTCCCCTAGGACCACCACTTGGCCGGCCATCTCCCACACACCCCCTCTAGCTCCCTGCAAATTTTGAGGAAGATTGGAGCTCCCGGGACCTGAAAAAGTTCAAGAAAAGTGCACTTCCGGTCGCGAAATCGGTCCGCCGGAACTTCAGCTGCAGTTTCTGACATGTGTCTCATCATCACTCATCAAAATCAAGGTGTATCCTTTTTGAACATGTTGTAACCTCTCCGGGAGGTGAATCAGAGGTCCGCGATCAGTTGCTTCACCGAAATGCGCATTTTCTTACTCGTTATTTCGCAACACGGGCACCCTGATTCGTGCTCATTTTGCATTGTTTCGTATAACTTGCATTCTCATGAACATTTTGCATTGTCATGCATGATTTCTTGGTGTACCATACCTCTGTGCTTGAGCGTGCGTTGTCACGCGTGTTCCTTTCTCGCATTGTGATGCATTCACTCGCCACATGCGTGTGTCAAACTTTCGGAACCACAGGAATCACATTGATATATGTTGTTAGCATATTGTTCTTGTTGAATTTCTCTCTTTTGCAGGCACGATATTGTATGTACGGTTCATTTGAGGCTGGTGCGACCAGACGAATCGCGCAGGTATCGTATCTTCTCCGTGTGAGACGCGACGAGAATCGAATGATTCTCCGCATTCCTAACTGCATGAAATGTAGTTGTTGCTTTGCATTCTTGCTTAAAACTGTTGCATCTATTTGCGAATACTTGCCTCATTACAGCTTGCTGCATTTGCATGATCATTTGGCTCTGTGCATGTCTTTGCATTTTGCCCCCTGCCTGCGGGCACGCCTGCGGGCGCATATCTCTGTTCATCTTGTATGATTGTCTAAGTCTTCGGCCTTGTCAAAAATGGGTCGTCTCTGGGCTTTGACATTCACTCCCGTCACTTGTGACTTCCGAGTTCTGTCAAAGAGGGGCAACTGTAGACACCCCATTTTTGACCGACCTTAAGACTCAGACGTCACCGATTGAGCGCTCGGTGATGTTGCATATCGTGCTCGTTCAGAAGTCTCAGAGTCGCGGCCGTGAGCCCTGCCTCCGGACTTCCGAATCCTCTTCTGTGCCTTGCCTCGGTTTGCGAACCAGACTCGGTTTTCTCTGTTTTCTTTCCTGAGGGGAGGGAGAGGTCTAGCAGACCGTCTCTCAGTGGCCGTGGGCTACATTTTGTGGCCGTAGGCCATTTTGCCCATTTCGGAGCCCGGTTCCCGGTTTTCGGAGCCGTCAGGCCGTGTACCTCGGTTCGGGACCACCCAACCATCTCCGATTCCTCCGGTTTTTGGCATGCATCTCATTTACTCCCTTTCGAGGGACACTGGGGTCTTAGATACCCACTTCGTGGCCGAATGCCACTTTCGGTGCTTACAGCCTGTTTTCGGGACCCCGAACTGCGTGTTTTGGTCCCCGAGCATTCGTTTTGCATCGGTTTTTGTTCATTTTTGGCAGGTACCTCTGTTTTATCATAACGAGGGACACTGGGGTCTTAGATACCCACTTCGTGGCCGAATGCCACTTTCGGTGCTTACAGCCTATTTTCGGGACCTCGAACTGCGTGTTTTGGTCCCCGAGCATTCGTTTTGCATCGGTTTTTGTTCATTTTTGGCAGGTACCTCTGTTTTATCATAACGAGGGACACTGGGGTCTTAGATACCCACTTCGTGGCCGAACGCCACTTTCGGTGCTTACAGCCTATTTTCGGGACCTCGAACTGCGTGTTTTGGTCCCCGAGCATTCGTTTTGCATCGGTTTTTGTTCATTTTTGGCAGGTACCTCTGTTTTATCATAAGGAAGGTCACTGGAGGGTGGGAGGCTAGTAATTGTCCAAACAACCTGTTATGCTCTTCCGGCGCCCCCCGGCGCCCGTTTTTCTCACTTCCGGGCTAATGTTGACCACCCTAGGGCCATTTTCTTCGAGCCAAAACCACATATTTGTGTTGTACACACATGGGAGGACCCTAAAAACCTATGGTCGGCGAGTAACTCTCATTGAACCTTTTGAACCCCTCTTTGAATTGGCCTATTCTCTCTCCTGTTTTAGAGTTGTCAAATTTGAACCACAGGGTCTTGTTCAGCACACATGGGAGGCCACCAATGTGTGGTGGCCGGCCAGCAAATCTTCACTTCATTTTTACCCCTTGGCCGGCCGGCCATAGGGGGTGGCCGGCCGGCCACCTGCAGCAAAAGTGCCAGGCCGGCCATGCTCCTTGGGAAGTGTGTTTCACAGCTGTATAGCTGTATCCCCCAAAAGATCTGATTTCGGGGGATATTTTTTGTGCAAGGGAACTTAATCCCTTAAGGCTACACTTTTGCCTTGACTTTTGATACACCACCCTTGCATGCATACATCTCTCTCCCTCTCCCTCAAGAGTTAAACCCTTGCCTCAAGCTCAAGAACAAAAACACCCCCCTCTTTGATTTTCTTAAGTTTGGTTCCATTTTCTTCATCATCATCAAGCATCACCATCACCACTCCATTTCAAGCAACAAGAAGAGGTTCTTGGAGGCTTAGAAGCAACATTTCTCAAGTCAAGAAGCAAAGAAAGAAAGGTCTTCAAGGGTAAGTCTCAATCCCTCTCTTTTACACCATTTTCTTGCCTCTTTTCTTAACCCTACTTGCTCACTGTTTTGAGCTCCGACCAATACTGAAAGTGGTCCTCTTTTGAGCTATTCTTGATGTTTGTTTAAGGGCTCAACTCTGTTTGAGCCCTCCATCTTGCACTTGTTTCAATATCCTCTTGTATGCCTTTATTTTGCATTGAATATTTGGCCTATGTGTGATCTGAATTGTAGCATATCATGAACTGATATTGTGCTTATTTTGAGGCCCTCTTCAACATTGAAGAAGGGCTCAACCTTGTTTTCATGCTTCACATGCCACTTACTTTGAATCCATGTTTTACCCTTGTTTTTGCATGCTTTTTCTAGCCTATGAGTGATCTGTTTTCGAGCATAAGGTAAACTTTGAGTGGGCCTATTTTGAGCCCCTCTTCAACATTTAAGAAGGGCTCAACCCTGTTTGGCCTCTCTATCATGCACTTGCTTCATAATTTCCCATATTTACCGTAAATTTGCATGATTTGTTTGACCTACATGCAGTCTGTTTTTGAACATGTCATGAACTTTGAGTGAGCTTATTTTGTGTCCCTCTACAACATTGTAGAAGGGATCAACCTTGTTGGGGGTCTTCATGTTATACTTGTCATTATATCCCTCTTGGACCCCCATTTTTGCATGCTTGTTTAAGCTCATCTAGCTTCTGTTTTCGGCCATCATCAGAACTAGAAAGAGTCTTATTTTGATCTTCTTGACATATTTCATTAAGGGTCTTTGCTGGTTTGATGAATTTTTGGGGTACCTCATGTTATAGCCCTATGTATCCTCAATCTTGCATGGCATTTTTAGCATGGTTGCATACTGAGTTGGGGGATGTCATCTACTGAAAATGTTCATATTTTTAGTCCCTCATCAGTGTTGTAGAAGGGTACTTTTCAGTTTGAGCACGCATGCATCACTTGTTCAATACCCCTCTCTTGGCCCCATTTTTGCATGCTATTGTTGCCCTATCTATGCTCACTTTGCCTTGTTTAGTACTGAAAAATGCTATTTTTGGGGCTGCCTTGCTACTGTTTTGCATATCATGTACCAATTATGCATGTTTAGTATGGCTATAGGCCATTCCGGGTGCTTATTATCGCATTTCGGGACCATTCCGGGCATTTGGTATCATTTCCCCACCTTTCGGGACTGTTTTGCATCATTTGTAAGTGCTGAAATTCCATTTGCATGTTTGCATATCATTTCCATGTCATTTTGCATTCCGTATGCATCGCCTCGGTTTGCGCGCCCGTGGGCACGCATTTCGAGGCACTTCTTTTTTATCCGACGGCCTCCCGTGTGAGAGTGGCTGAGGTCCTCTCATGTTGGTATAAGTCCATTCTGCATTCTGTATGCCATTTTCGCATCATTGCATTCCGTATGCCATTTTCTCGGTTTGCGTGCCCGCGGGCACGCACTTCGAGACATCTCATTTTAGCCTCATTACATATCATTTCCATGTCATTTTGCATTCCGTATGCATCGCCTCGGCTTGCGTGCCCGCGTGCACGCATTTCGAGGCATCTCATTTTCATAGCATTGAGCATGCTAGGATTGTATTTTAGTTGCATTCATGCATATCATGCATATTACATCATGTTCGGGATAGGAGTTTGCCCGGGCACGGGAAGCGAGGCACGTTCCGTACTCCGAGTGACGGAACGGGTCTCAATTCCCAAGTCACCGACACTCCGGATTACCCATGATGGAGTTAGGTTTTGTTGTAGCATTCATCTGCATTCATCCTATATTGAGTTGTGCAATCCGACTCCTCGGCCATCATGCATCGTTATGCGTGATTGGTGACACGAGAATCGAGGCATGCATATATTTGTGAAATACATTGCTATGCCCCTTTCCTGTTCTTTGTTGCAGTAAAATGAGGAATCAACAATTTTTCGGAGTCTGGCGCGCATTTCGAGAAACATTGCAAACAGAGGCTAATTGGGGCATCCCAGTGGATTTCCGCGCAAAACAGCCCAAGCATACATCATTTTATTATCCGGAGCGGAGTCAAGGCAGCCCCCTGGCTTGCATGCCAGTTTACAGCTTTCTTAGTTTAATTTGTTAATTAATTAGGAATATGTATATTATTCGGACTGTATATTTCGGACTGTATTATTCTTTTATTCGGACTGTATTATTTATTCGGACCCTCTGCGCGAGGGCATAATTGTAATAAGTGTGGGTGAGTGTGATGTATGTCTTCCAACCCCACGTCTTTCTTCCCTTTTATTTACCTGCTTACGATGGTTAGATATAGGGCATATTTCAATTAGCATACAGTATGACAGCATGTTTGCATCATTCATCTGTTTTGCACGCACCGGGCTCGGCGCATCATACAAACTGCATTTGTATTTCAATTCCAAATTGAATACGTGTTAGTTGTAGCATTCCACATGCCGTGTTTAGAATAGCCGAGCCTGCCATAGTTGCATTATTGCATGTGTTGCATTAGGCATTCCTGTATATCTAGGATCATGCATGATTTCTAATCAGTTTTCTGTTTTGACTTGGAGTACTCGGTGAGTTTTATGCTTTAGCATCCTTGTATGCGTGTGAGTGTTGCCATGAATAGCATGCTTACCATGAGGCTATATGCTTATGCGATATAACTGCCTTGAATGCCTGTGGGTGGAGGTTGAGTTACTTGGATTGGACAATTCATCAAATGTTTGTTTGAAGCCCACTAGATAGTGGCAAAATCATCTTTTCTAAGCCCACCTGAGGGTGGCAAATCCACGTCTTAGCCTACCTGCGGGTAGCACCATCAAACCATTTTCAAACAAACAAACATGAAATGTTTTGTTCCAATTCAGGCGGCCCAGTCTATACTTGTTTGCTGCGAGCATCACATAGTAACCTAGGCTAATAATCGGAATAAGAACTCACAATGTTTTCAAAAAATATCATGGTTAGTAGAGGCCGGTCTTTGACCGGCGAGCGGGGGTGCTCACGAAGTGACCTTCCCCAATCGTACCCAAGTTCCCGAGCCGAGGCAACTTTGGTGATGACGGACACGTGGCCTTTGGCACCAAGTCAGGGTTTCCTAAATTTCCCATTTTTTAAAATATTTAGGTAGCGACTCTGTGTCTGGCAAAGCAGTCCATGTTTGGCACTTCTTTCAAAAATCTGTTTTCCAAAAACGATTTGCCGGATTTGGACTCTTTGGTTCAAGATTAAGAACCGTGACACGAATCGAGTCCGAGCTGTAGCGAGGTCCCCCGCGGGCTTGTTACAAACCACACCGCAAAAAACCCTTCAGTTAGATCCAACCAAATATGGAACACAAACAAGCAACCCGCAATAGGAACCTTGGAATACAGACATAAGCCAATTTCCCACCCAAAACAATACAGACAACCCATATATATCTCAGCTTCAATTAGTTTTCAAAATGACAAGTCACTGCAAACACAAATGACAACATCGCTCTAAACAATATGGGAAATTTACAACTTGTGGCCTTGTACATAGGTAACGTTGTGCCATTTCCTGGCATTGTACGTAACCAATGATTTACACGTTACGTACAGCAATCCATGCAAAATGAAAACTACATACATTATTTCCATGTGTTTTCAATAGCTAGTACTGTCTATCTAATAAATTAAGGGAATAAGTAAATCATACAAATTATACAATTACCTAATTCACCTCATCAATTTTGGTCGAATCATTTTTGCACACTGCTGCTTCAACACTACCGTATTGGCCCGCAGGCTGCTTGGAATCAGGAGAAGCATCGAAAAATAGTCGTCGCTGCTTAATGTGCGGTGTACTTGGATCCACCAACCCAGTTTTGCAGCGAACGGGCAATGACTCCGCATTGTACTCATGATTAGTTATGTGGGGTGTATCTGCATCTGAGTTAGTACCCACTGTTCGGCTAAACCGAACCTTAGGACACGTTCGCTTTGTGTGCCCAACGCATTTGCAGTTCCCACATTTTCTTGGTCTTCGACAGTTGTACGAGGCCTGTCCCGGGTTCTCTTTTGTCTTCACAACATCAGGATCTTCTACTCCAAATTGTCGAGGGAATGAATGTTTCCCTTTGTCTCCATTCCCATCGTTCAGATTCCTCTCATATAACTCCTTCATCCGGCTCGTCATCGGAAGACATGCATCCCTAGCCTCTTTGAAACCTTCCGTTGATTGCGAGGCATAGAAACACATTTCGTTGTAGGAAGAACTCAATATCCCATACCGGGCCGTCTGTGTTGTAGTGCTACCAATTGAGGGTTGAGGCCATTGCTGGCCATCCTTGCTTGCAGCCCTTGTCCATCTATGCAGCACACAAGTTAGGGGAATTTGCGTTAAATTTTCGGCTTTCATAACACATATCATGTGACAGCAAGGTAGCCCCAACGACTCAAACTTCATGCAAGAACATCTCATTGCAGCATCCACTGGACTGTGTGTTACTATCCATGATCTGTCATTCACTTTGAACTTATGAATATAGTAGCATTTCTGACCATCCGGCAAAGGGAACACGTCCTTGACATTCAACTTCCCCTCTTCTAAGATTTCATCACGGAACATTCTAAATATATTTCGGGTGAATAGCTCAGCTCCATGTCTCTCTATATCTCGCAATGGAGTAATCAATACCGGAAAAGTGTTATTTGTTTCAGCATCATCTCCAGCCTCGTTATACCTTATCCTTGCAAGAGCCCGATCATAGTGCCTAACAAATTCATATAGCTTCAATTTGTGTTGGAGGAAGGGATTGAATAAGCATTCATACACTCCGAGCGCTGAGTGCTCTTCATCCCAGCAAAGAAATGTCCATGCATATATGCCTCAGCCCACATATGACGCTTCTCATATGTCTCCAACACCCAACTGTTGGTTTGAAGTCCAAATTTTTCGACCATTGCCGTCCAGCCATGCTCAAACTTTGTCTCATCCGTTTCCATGTCCATGCACTGCTTGAAAGCATGTGCAAAGCCACTTATGTGAACATTTGAAACAACATTTTTCCCAAGATGCCAATTACATAATCGATGTCTTGCGTCTGGAAATACTCTTCTGATTGCCTCTCGCAACGCCTTATCCCCATCTGTCAGTACGGACACAAGTGCTTTATTGCCCATCGCCTCCATAAATGTTTCCAAAACCCATGTGTATGTCTCAATTGTCTCATTAGCTAGCAAAACACATGCAAATATCGTGGTCCTAAAGTGGCTAGTTAACCAGCCAACATGACAAAAGGCTTCTTGTATACATTGGTTCTGTAAGTTGAGTCAAATATCAACACATCACCAAACTTTGCGTAGTCGGCCCGCGATTTCAAATCTGCCCAGAACAGATTTTGTAACTTGTTATCGTTACACACATCATACTTGTAAAAAAAACGTGCATCAACATCAAGTTTTGCACATAGGTAAACCAACGCACCCTGCGCATCACCATCCTCAACTTCTGCTCTACGTTCGGCTTGAATATGGTGTGTAGATCCGTACGGACGAAACCAACATTCTCATAAGACCCGGATTGATTTACCAATAGTCCATGATTTGGCTAGTCTTCACACCGACGTTGCGCATAGCCATTGCTTGAGCTTTGTCAGTGCTGTTTAAACTGCGATGTGACCTCAGATACATCACACAGTGTTGTTCCGCCAATTCATGGTTGTGGTCTGCGATGAAGTGAGTCACAACATACTTTCCCCCTTCACCAGCATCTGCATCGTACCGTATGCGAAATTGGGCTTTGCAACCTACTCTTGTTAGTGCCTTGGGAGCTCTACTCTTCTCAGCAACACGGTCCAAGTATATTGGTAATCTCTGACCTTCCCTTGAACACAACCACAGCCTACTAACGACCTTTCCCTCTTTATTTGTGTTAAATCTGGATTTTCGTATACTAAATCCCTTGGCTTTAGCATACGCATTGTAGAAAGCTTCTCCATCTTCGACCGAATCAAATTTCTGTTCCAGAATAGCACGTTCAACATCACTAACCATGTCATTGCCATGAGCATCATCAACCATTTCTTTTTTCACATCGGCTCCACCAGCTTCAACGTTCATGTTGGTTGCTTCTTTATTGCTTGGACCAGCTTCGCAACCATGATAAGGTTCCACCGGACTTTCATTCATCAAACGAATGTCATCTGCTTCATTTGGAATGTCATAATCATCACCTTCCCTTTTAACTTCCGCTCGGGCCATACTGCACATGACATTTGTACAAACAATTACTTGATAACCGAAAAATGTTAACACAAACACAAACATGACATTTTCACACCATTTAGTTGTTTGTGCAAACACAAACACTCGCTTGAGAAAGAGAAAGGTTAGTTGCCAATGGAGGGGTTCCCGTTTGAGCGAAGTGTGGAGCGGTTGAAGTTAGGATGAGGGTTTAGTTGACGGAAAATAGCTAAAATGAAGAGGCCAGAGAGACAGAGAGGGAGACAGCTCCATACCTCATATCTAGTTGGAGAGAAGGGCTTCACTTCAGCAATGGAACCAACACAGGCTTGTAGTTACGTTGTTGTTGGAAATCGCCCGTTATACTGTTCCCTGCAGAGCTTCGTCAATGGAACGAACCCGGCGGGGGCTTTTTGCTGTTAATGGAAATCAACAGTTACACTGACCCAACCTTACACAGAGAGGAGAACAGAGAGAGATAGGGACGAAATACAGAGAGTGAGTGGGATGCAATCGTGCAAATACAAGCATTAATCGGTTGCCCCGATTTCAACTTTTTCACAATTAAACAATTCAATGGTCTTGATCAATTATTGTAATTTAACGGCTAACAATTGGGTTGCATATGGTGTGCAACCTTAAGGGGGTTGCACACTTAAAAAGAACCCATATTTCATACTTCTTTTACTTTATTAGGTGACACCCTTTTAAGGTTTGATTCAATTATATCTTACTTCTTGGCATTCTGAAAATTAATATTTTCACACTTGTGATTAATAATCTTATTTCACAAACCCTTTACTTATATAAAAGATAACAACTCCTAATAGAAAAATAGAGAAAATTATATTAAAAAAAGATAGTTAAGCAAAGGAAAAGAAAAATTAAAAAAACAAAGAAAATAAAGCAAAGCAAAAAAAGAAAGAGTGCATAAGTTTAATATTTTTATTCTGTCTAAATAATTACAATGATAGGGGAATTAATATAATTTCCTAAACGTTAAGAAGTGATATGTATTAAAAGCAAAACTCATGAGGTGTAAGTGTAATTTATCCTGCTTTATTTTATTGGTGTTGTTACCCCAAACTTATAAGGATGATCTAAATTGTTTATTTATTAAATTTTATAAAAAATATTATTTGTATAAAAAATTAATTTATCTAATATTAATAAATAAATAAATAAATATATTATATTATATTATATTTTATAAATAAACAATTTTGAGTTTAAACTTCTAATTATCATTCAATAAAATTAATTTTTTTATTAAGTCTACAAAATGAAGGATTTATAGATCCGAAAGTAAAAAAAAATAAGATTTGACTTCTCTTAAGTTAACCATTTCAATTTGCGAGAGCGTTTGAGCTTTTTAGCTTTATTTTAGAACTGATTTTGGTGATCCTAACCGTTCATGTTTTAGAACTCGCTGAGTAAAATTTTCATACAAAAAATTAAGATAATGGAACATCAATAGATATATGTTAGAATCAAATTTATATTACAAAAAATGAATAGATTCTTGAATTCATATTTGTCATCTTTTTTTATAAAAAAAAAAAAAAAACAAATATGATTAAAAAATATAATTATCGATATTTAATCATCTTATTTGTGTATATTTTACTCAATGGGTCTTAAAAAATGAATGATTTAAATCACCGAAATCAGTGTCAAAATGAAAATGACAACAAAACCAAAAAATAAAGTAGAAAAAGACCTAGACGATATTTGATATCTAATGTCCTTTGCCATTATATCGAGAAGTTATTTGATGGTCTTAGAGTATTGTTCCATACCATTTATCAAAAGATAAAATTTTAATTATCTCTTAAAAAGAGACCAAAAAAAATAAAAATAAATAAATAATAGATTTCATTGTTTTAATCAATAAAAACTAAAGGGAATGGCTTCTGTCCAGTCCTTAATCGGACTGGACCGTGCTGTTGGGCCCGTGGGGGCCCAACACGGGTCCCGTTTTGATAATCTGAACCGTTCAATGTGTAAAACTCGTTGAGTACTATATGCTTGTAAAAATCACGTTGATCGGATATCGATAGCTATGTGATCAAAACAGATTTTTGTCAACCGTTAATTTATTCACTGTCCATTTTTTTTTATACAAAACGGATTTGATCACATAGCTATTATATCCGATTAACGTGATTTTTTACAGGCATATAGTACTCGACGAGTTCTACATATTGAACGGTTCAGATTATCAAAACGGGACCCGTGATGGGTCTTCACGGACCCAACAGCACGGTCCAATCCGATTAAGGACTGGACAGAAGCCATGCCTTACAGTACCACATTAGCATATACGAAAGCAAAAAATAATCTTCTCAGTACACCTTTCTCTCCATTAGTGAGTTGTCACTTCATTCATTGTAATTTTTTTTTTTTTGGTGGTACTGCGTGCACGAATTAATGTATTAATATATGTTATGATATTATTACTTTATTATGAAGATCAAGGTCTCGTAATGTATGCGGATGGATGCCCCACTGAGAAATGGGCATGATGGAACAGATAGTGATCTTACTGAAGGAGATCGGACTGGTGGTTTTATTTGGATCATGCAGATGATGCTTGAATTCGCAAGCTCCTGTTTTAGAATCTGTTCATAGATATATCTGTACTGGTCAAAATGTGGTGGTGACTGTTGGGTAGTGAGATAACGACGCTTGATTTCCCAAGGGTCAGTCATCCACTGTTCATCTGCGGATTCTATCCAGAGGACTGTTTCCTTAGTGATACTGTTAGGGGTATACGGATCTTCAGTCTTAAGGAGAATGTCCTTAGCTGATGGATTACTGGTTTGACCTCTGGAAAGGGCCGGATATTCGGATTCATAGCGAGGGGTATGACCACCTCGTCCACGGCCACGACCTCTAGGAGCAGTCCTAAAACTAGCATTTGAAGAATTACTTCTGGTCAGCGTAGGTCTCTGGAATTGAAGGTAAACATTACCTCCTTGTGTCTGAATGACATCATCAAGGTTATGCTGTATAATAGGTCTAGGTGGTACAGCATTAGGGATGTGCCATTGTTCTGGAAATGTAATTTGTGACCACGAAATTTGTCTAGGTACAGCTACCTGACTATTATACAGATTGGTTTCAATTAGAACTGTTTGTCCTGTGTTAGTTTTCTTCCTAACATAAGGATTTAAAGTTGTTAAAGCCTTAATGTAAATTCTGGAATGTACTGAGAACGGAGGGGATCCTGGTTTATACTCATATCCATGAGTAAGAACTCTAAGTTCGAGGACATCAGATATATTAGCATCAGTCATGGAGACACTCAAATTCGGATAAATATCAAAATATACTGGTCCATGGGAAAGGCTGGTTTCTATGGCTCCCATAAGTGATGCTCTCCAATTGAGACATCTGCCATCCCGGAGAGTACACTGAATACTGGTATTTTGACCTAGAAGGGTCAAAGGTTTAAAGGCTATTTGTACTAATCCTATGTGGATGTACTTATAGTCTTTTATGAACGGAATAAAATCATTAATATCAATAAATCGGATTATCTCATCATATTTTGGATACATGAGGCATGTTCAAAAGTTTTGATAATCGTTTTACTAAAGAATTGAAATCTTCCTTTTCTGTAAATAGTTTTCGGATCTACTAAAGGTATGGTCCACCTATCTAAGGCGTCCTTTACGTCCTGATAAGCCACCATTTCGGCTGCTTCGGCTAAAGAGGATACTGTATTTCCTACAGAGGTTACGGATTCATTTGCTGGTATGGCTACTGTATTTTCTTGAGGTTCAGTCATGGTTGTAGCTTGATCATATATGTCTAATTTATTTAATTTATACTAGTATTATCTTTATCTTTAAACTTGGCTCTGATACCAATAAAGGTGCTCACTAAAGGTACAGGCTAGCACGTCTGTCAACGGCTTACAGGTTTATGGTCTACAAGCTTACCCAGCAATATGACCGATCCTAACGCGACTTAAGTGACGTCCCACTAACCTTAACAATTAATTAACCTTACAAAGGCACACACCCAGGAATAAACATAAACATAATACAAATATAAAGAAAATAAATTAACACATATATGATCTCATAAACTTACTGTTACGGGGGAGGAGGATTCCTCCTGGCCGCCTAGGCCACTACCTGCTCGTTTATCAGCACTTGGATATCTGCTATGCGCTGATCACACTCTGCTAGACGAGCAGAGATATACGGTTGAGTGTATAAATCTACGAGTGTATTACGGTAATGCTCTTTCTGATTTTGCCAAAATTGTAATAACCACAATAACTGTTCTAAAGTATCAACAGAGGGCATACATAGAAAAGCAAACTTTTATTGAGGAAGTAAAATATTTTACAAGAGGGAGGTTGGAGAGAGATATTACAAAGGAGGGAAAGAAAGAAAGAAAAACTTATAATTTTCGACCTGCTTCAACAAGGGTGAAGCTTGCCCTTTTATACACAACTATCGGATAAAAAGGAATACAGATGGCAATTCCTGACTTGGCCGTTCAGATTGCCTTATCTTTTCTGCTGATGTCACGGCTGACGCTTACGGAGACAGCATCTCTGCTTTTCTGGATAATGGGGTTGCTGCTTTTCCAAAAGATTTTGTCCTGGTGTGCCGACACTCTAAAGCTCGGGGCCCTTCCCTTTATTTTTGTCTTTGGCCATCTTTTCGGCAATAATTGCTGTTAAAGAATCCCAAAAATCACCGAGATTACTTTCGTCGTCCTCATCCGGATCTTGTGATTCTCCTGCCAACACGTGTTCGACTGGATCACCTTCTGTATCTGATGCGGTCTAACTGGTACCTGACCTCATAGAGGCATCATCAGGCTGAGGTACTGTTTGGAGAAATTGCTCTTTCAGATAATTCATGCTTTTAATGATTATTTCATTCTCTGAAAGATGAGGATTCTGTTGGCGTAATTCCTTTTGAATTTGAATAAAAGGATTACTGGTTAATGCTGGTAATGGTGCAGGTAAAGCAGACTGTTTAACTGAATCAAAACAGGCCTGAGTATGCTGGTTAATTTTTGTGACAGTTTCTGTTATGATAGGGTTCATACCCTTATCCCACCATTTCACAAAAAAGATTCGTTTTAAACGGGGAACTTTATTCTGATAATCACATGCAAATTCCCATTTCCAAATCCATGGGATATTAAATCGGATTGTGAAATGAACAAGTGATTTACTGATTGAAAGATCTCTGTTTTTATTGAGATAAGAATAGGCTTTGGAATAAGCACAATTCCACTCATTGAAAGCAATACGGATAGGTTCTGGTAAAATATCCAAAGACATGCCAAATTTATCCCACCAAACGAGGAACCAGTTAGGGACATCGTTTTTGAGGACCTCAGGGCAAACACGGATAAACCACGAGTGGTTTTTAATCGGATTTTGGTAGTAAAAGACCTGGGTAAATTACCCGACCTGGTTATTACGAATCCTACCAAGAAGTTTTATCCGAGAAAATCTTCACATAAACGATCTCCTAAAGGGAAATCTAAATCAGAAATAAAATGTTATAAATGTGGACAAACAGGACATTATGCCAACCGTGTAAATCAAAAGCTAAAGCCAAAGTTAATGAATTAACAATGGATTTAGAACTCAAGGAACAGATACTCCAAGCCTTAGAAGCTGAAGAAAACTCAACAGAAGATGAGTCACCCTCAGAGGATGAATTAACCAGTTATATTCTACTTCTGACAGTGAAGATGAACCAGAAGAACAATATGCCTGTCCTTGTTCTAACCAGGATCAGATAAATGAAATTAACTACTGGAAATCTATTGTAGAAATGAATGGTTTAAACATAGGAGAATCCAGTAGTATCAATGTTTTAACAGATAACCAAAAGGATATGTTAGCCGTGGGTGATCAGATCCAGGATCCAGAAATAAAAATGAAATATTTAAAAATGTGTTATGAACACCAACAAACAACACCAGAAACACCAAATATACCCGATTACTCCTACAGTCTTCAAACTGTAATTAACTGAATCCAAACCAACCCTTTGATTGAAAAACCAACAACCATACAGGATTTAAAAATAGAAATTAACATTTTAAAAACAGAAGTCAAACACTTGCAAACCGCCAGTGCAGCCGCCATAAAAGATATTAAATATCTTCATACTCAACTTCCGAAAAAACAATCTGAGACCAAAGAAGTTGAATCAGACTTATACTGAACCCAACCAGAAACTTCAACCCATATCTGTTATTAGTTAATCAAGTAACTTTTCAGAAATGGTATATAAAAATCTCTTTTATGATTAAACCCGATTTCATCATTAAAGATGCTATTGCTTTAGTCGATAGTGGAGCTGATATGAATTGTATCCAAGAAGGTATAGTTCCCACCAGATATTTTGAAAAGACTACCAGAGTCTAACCAGTGCAAGCGGCAATTCTATGCAAATCAGGTATAAGATACCAGAAGCTTATATTTGTAATGAAGATCTCTGTCTCCCAACATCTTTTGTTTTAGTCAGAAATCTTGCAACAAATATTATTTTAGGCACTCCATTTTTATGTTTATTAATGCCTATCCAGAAAATTGATTCAACAGGTATTTATTCCCAGTTACAGGGAAAATGTAGTCTTTGAGTTCATTACACAACCATACACAAAAGAATTAGATCAAATTAGGGATCTAGTTACTTTTAAACAGAATCAGATAAATTTTTTATCTAAAGAAGTCTCTTTCTTAACAACAGAACAAAGATTACAACAATCTTCTTTACAAAGAAAATTAAATTAATTGAAAAAGAATTTCAAACAGAAGTATGTGGAACTATTCCCAATGCTTTTTGGAACCGTAAGAAATATACAGTTACTTTACCTTATGAACCCGATTTTGATGAAAAATATATTCCAACTAGAGCTCGCCCTAGTCAAATGAAAAAGGAATATATGGAACTTTGCAAAACAGAAATTCAAAATCTTTTAGAAAAGAAATTAATCCGACCCAGTCACTCCCTTGGAGTTGTACCGCTTTTTATGTCAATAAAAATGCTGAGATTGAACGAGGTGTCCCTCGCCTTGTTATCAATTATAAACCGTTAAATGAAAAATTAAAATGGATCAGATATCCCATTCCAAACATAAAAGATCTTTTAGACCGTTTACAGGATGCAATCATATTTTCTAAATTTGATTTAAAATCAGGATATTGGCAAATTGAAATTGCCGAACAGGATCGTTATAAAACAGCTTTCACAGTACCCTTTGGGCATTATGAATGGAATGTTATGCCATTTGGTTTAAAGAATGCTCCATCAGAATTCCAGCATATCATGAATGATATTTTTAATCCGTTTACTGAATTTACTCTGTCTTACATTGATGATGTACTAATTTTTTCCTCATCAATTGAACAGCATATAAAACATCTTAATATTTTTAAGCATGTTATTCACAGAAATGGATTAGTGCTTTCTGCTCCAAAAATGCAACTTTTCCAAACAACTGTAAGATATCTTGGACATAATATTTCCAATGGAAGTATTATCCCAATTAACCGTAGTATTGAGTTTGCTTCTAAATTTCCAGATGAAATAAAAGACAAAACTCAATTACAGAGATTCTTAGGAAGTCTCAATTATATCCGTGACTATTATCCAAATGTTGCAGCCAATTCCAGTATCCTATTTACCTGACTTCGTAAAAACCTTCCTCCTTGGGGTAAAGAGCATACTGCTGCAGTACAAAAAATTAAAGCAAAAGTTAAACAGTTACCATGTTTACAGTTACCTAATCCTACTTGGAAGAAAATTGTGGAAACAGATGCTTCTAATGAAGGATTTGGTGATTTAAAGCAACTTAATCCCAAGACCCAGAAGGAAGAATTATTATTTCATTCTGGCCATTGGAATAAAGCCGCTTTAAATTACCCGACTATTAAACAGGAATGTCTTGCCATTGTAAAATGTGTTGACAAATTTCAGGATGATCTTCTAAACCAGCATTTTATATCAGAGTTGATTGCTCTGCTGCCAAACAGATTTTTAAAAAAGATGTTAAAAACTTAGCATCTAAACAGATATTCTTAACTTGGCAAAGTTATTTATCTAATTTCGATTTTGACATTGAATATATCAAAGGTGAATCTAATTCTTTGCCTGATTTCTTAACCAGAGAATATCTACAGAAGTCTAGTCCTGAAGAGGACAATGACCAGCAGAGGCCATAGAGGTCGTGGCCGTGGACGAGGTGGTCATACCCCTCGCTATGAATCCGAATATCCAGCCCTTTCCAGAGGTCAAACCAGTAATCCATCAGCTAAGGACATTCTCCTTAAGACTGAAGACCCGTATACCCCTAACAGTATCACTGAGGAAACAGTCCTCTGGATAGAATCCGCAGATGAACAGTGGATGACTGACCCTTGGGAAATCAAGCGTCGTTATCTCACTACCCAACAGTCACCACCACATTTTGACCAGTACAGATATATCTATGAACAGATTCTAACAGAAACAGGAGCTTGCGAATTCAAGCATCATCTGCATGATCCAAATAAAACCACCAGTCCGATCTCCTTCAGTAAGATCACTATCCGTTCTATCATGCCTATTTCTCAGTGGGGCATCCATCCGCATACATTACGAGACCTTGATCTTCGTAATAAACAGACCAAATATACATACTGGGATTACGTCGATGCTTTTACCCAGGTCTTTTACTACCAAAATCCGATTAAAAACCACTCGTGGTTTATCCGTGTTTGCCCTGATGTCCTCAAAAACGATGTCCCTAACTGGTTCCTCGTTTGGTGGGATAAATTTGGCATGTCTTTGGATATTTTACCAGAACCTATCCGTATTGCTTTCAATGAGTGGAATTGTGCTTATTCCAAAGCCTATTCCTATCTCAATAAAAACAGAGATCTTTCAATCAGTAAATCACTTGTTCATTTCACAATCCGATTTAATATCCCATGGATTTGGAAATGGGAATTTGCATGTGATTATCAGAATAAAGTTCCTCGTTTAAAACGAATCTTTTTTGTGAAATGGTGGGATAAGGGTATGAACCCTATCATAACAGAAACTGTCACAAAAATTAAACAGCATACTCAGGCCTGTTTTGATTCCGTTAAACAGTCTGCTTTACCTGCACCATTACCAGCATTAACCAGTAATCATTTTCTTCAAATTCAAAAGGAATTACGCCAACAGAATCCTCATCTTTCAGAGAATGAAATAATAATTAAAAGCATGAATTATCTGAAAGAGCAATTTCTCCAAACAGTACCTCAGCCTGATGACGCCTCTATGAGGTCAGGCACTAGTCAGACCGCATCAGATACAGAAGGTGATCCAGCCGAACACGTGTTGGCAGGAGAATCACAAGATCCGGATGATGACGACGAAAGTAATCTCGGTGATTTTTGGGATTCTTTAACAGCAATTATTGCAGAAAAGATGGCCAAAGACAAAAGTAAAGGGAAGGGCCCCGAGCTTTAGAGTGTCGGCACAACAGGACAAAAGCTTTTGGAAAAGCAGCAATCCATTATCCAGAAAAGCAGATGCTGTCTCCACTATCCGTAAGCGTCAGCCGTGACATCAGCAGATAAGATAAGGCAATCTGAACGGCCAAGTCAGGAGTTGCCATCTGTATTCCTTTTTATCCGATAGTTGTGTATAAAAGGGCAAGCTTCACCCTTGTTGAAGCAGGTCGAAAATTTTAAGTTTTTCTTTCTTTCTTTCCCTCCTTTGTAATATCTCTCTCCAACCTCCCTCTTGTAAAATATTTTACTTCCTCAATAAAAGTTTGCTTTTCTATGTATGCCCTCTGTTGATACTTTAGAACAGTTATTGTGGTTATTACAATTTTGGCAAAATCAGAAAGAGCATTACCGTAATACACCCGTAGATTTATACACTCAACCGTATATCTCTGCTCGTCTAGCAGAGTGTGATCAGCGCATAGCAGATATCCAAGTGCTGATCAACGAACAGGTAGTGGCCTGGGCGGCCAGGAGGAATCCTCCTCCCCCGTAACAGTAAGTTTATGAGATCATATATGTGTTAATTTATTTTCTTTATATTTGTATTATGTTTATGTTTATTCCTGGGTGTGTGCCTTTGTAAGGTTAATTAATTGTTAAGGTTAGTGGGACGTCACTTAAGTCGCGTTAGGTTAGGTCATATTGCTGGGTAAGCTTGTAGACCATAACCTGTAAGCCGTTGACAGACGTGCTAGCCAGTACCTTTAGTGAGCATACGTTGTAGGAGAGTGTCCATAAATTTAGTATTTGGAGGTTTTAACTTAAAGTTACTGATTTCCAATGAAGGTTTAATGGAGACAGGATGAATAGTCGAGCTCCCTGCTACAGGTGATGCTAAGCTTCTATCTTTAAAAGTAGAAATAGCTTCTTCTATCCTGGTTAATTGTTTGCTCATAGTTTGGCAAATTAGATTGGTATAATTATGTTGTCGGATACTTAGACTAAGGTCTTTTAACTGGATATATTCTGCCTTAGCAAACCTGCCAGATTGGGCATCAATATAGGCAGTAGCAACTAAGGGTTGCCTAGTTGTTTCGCCATTAGGTGCTAACTCTAAGGCTTGAGGAGGTGGATGTATAGCATTTATTGCTTGCCCTTCTGTTGTAGTCCAAGTTTTATACTGATCTTCTATAACATTTAACTGTGGTGTAGTTACTGTTTGATACCATTCTACAAATGGTATAATTTTCTGTTGAGACTCAAGATATTCATAATATTGAGTTTTATATGCTTCTAACTGTTGAGGATTATGGGTTGCGAAATACCATATCCTAAATGCCTTATGTTTCTCCTGATTAAATTCCTGGTTTATTATTTTTCTATTTTCACTTCCTGGTGTAAAATCCATTAGATTTCAAAATTCATGTCACTGGCCGTTGGGCTATCTGGTGGTGGTGCTGTGTAAACACCATGCGGAATTCTATTTTGAGAAATTCTAATCCCTTGGACTTCGGATTGCATTGGGTCATCCTGTGGATCACTAGGTGGTCTACTGGGTGGTCTGGAAGGTATTTTTTGTAGGATTGAGTCTAAAGACTGCCTACTGGATTCTGGTAAATCTACTCTATAAGGTGGAGCAGAGTGAAAACTGTTATTGGAAAAACTCCTATTGGCTGTTCTATAACTATTGTTAGACAGACTTCTAGGAGCAGTCCTAAAACTAGCATTTGAAGAATTACTTCTGGTCAGCGTTGGTCTCTGGAATTGAAGGTAAACATTACCTCCTTGTGTCTGAATGACATCATCAAGGTTATGCTGTATAATAGGTCTAGGTGGTACAGCATTAGGGATGTGCCATTGTTCTGGAAATGTAATTTGTGACCACGGAATTTGTCTAGGTACAGCTACCTGACTATTATACAGATTGGTTTCAATTAGAACTGTTTGTCCTGTGTTAGTTTTCTTCCTAACATAAGGATTAAAGTTGTTAAAGCCTTAATGTAATTCTGGAATGTACTGAGAACGGAGGGGATCCTGGTTTATACTCATATCCATGAGTAATAACTCTAAGTTCGAGGACATCAGATCTATTAGCATCAGTCATGGAGACACTCAAATTCGGATAAATATCAAAATATACTGGTCCATGGGAAAGGGTTTCTATGGCTCCCATAAGTGATGCTCTCCAATTGAGACATCTGTCATCCCGGGAGAGTACACTGAATACTGGTATTTTGACCTAGAAGGGTCAAAGGTTTAAAGGCTATTTGTACTAATCCTATGTGGATGTACTTATAGTCTTTTACGAACGGAATAAAATCATTAATATCAATTAATCGGATTATCTCATCATTATTTTGGATACATGAGGCATGTTCAAAAGTTTTGATAATCGTTTTACTGAAGAATTGAAATCTTCCTTTTCTGTAAATAGTTTTCGGATCTACTAACGGTATGGTCCACCTATCTAAGGCGTCCTTTACGTCCTGATAAGCCACCATTTCGGCTGCTTCGGCTAAAGAGGATACTGTATTTCCTACAGAGGTTACGGATTCATTTACTGGTATGGCTGCTGTATTTTCTTGAGGTTCAGTCATGGTTGTATTGTGATCATATATGTCTAATTTATTTAATTTATACTAGTATTATCTTTACCTTTAAACTTGGCTCAGCATATCAGGAGGAGTTGGTCGGGCATAATAATTTCTAGTCAGCGGTAATATAGCTGGACGGGCTGTTCAATGTGTAAAACTCGTCGAGTACTATATGCCTGTAAAAATCACGTGTGATCGGATATCGATAGCTATGTGATCAAAACAGATTTTTGTCAACCGTTAATTTATTCACTGTCCATTTTTTTTTTTATACAAAACGGATTTGATCACATAGCTATTATATCCGATTAACGTGATTTTTTACAGGCATATAGTACTCGACGAATTCTACATATTGAACGGTTCAGATTATCAAAACGGGACCGTGATGGGTCTTCACGACCCAACAGCACGGTCCAATCCGATTAAGGACTGGACAGAAGCCATGCCTTACAGTACCACATTAGCATATACGAAAGCAAAAAATAATCTTCTCAGTACACCTTTCTCTCCATTAGTGAGTTGTCACTTCATTCATTGTAATTTATTTTTTTTTTTGGTGGTACTGCGTGCACGAATTAATGTATTAATATATGTTATGATATTATTACTGATCGTATCCATTACATAAATTACAATTATCCAAAACTTGTAAAATTATACTACATCATTTATTAATATATTAATTAATACATATGACATTATTGTTTTTTAGTTGATTCATCATTACACTTGATCAGGCCCTTTTATATTTTACTCTTCTCCTCGTCATTAATTCTTCTACCTCATCACTTCATTTCAAAATCAAAGACCTTCTATCTTTTCTATCTCTCTATCTCGTCTCATTCTCATCTTTATATACCTCTTCCATATTTCTCTATACCTATGAAACATAGGTGTCGAAGTTTAAAATTATTTTTTTTAGACAAAATATAACAAAATTAGGTTATAATACCCAATATTTGCAAGAAGAAAAAAAAAAAAAAAAGAATGTGAAGAAAGATTTAGCAAATTACTTGATCATATTTCACTACAAGAAATCAGCTTTTTAGGGACAAATTTATTCCGTCTCTAAAAGTGTAATATTTGTTGGAAAAAACTTTAGCCAACAAATTTCCTCCGTCACGAAGTTTGTCCCAAATGGCCCGTCCGGAAAAGTCAAAAAATGACTTTTAGAGACAAAATTTTGCATTTGTCACTATAAATAGACTTTTAGTACAAAAATAGGTGGTTGCAAAAAGTTTTAATTTTGAGACAATCAAAATTTGTCTCTAAAAGTCTAATTATAGTCCAAGCCAACGGTGGTAGTTATGGAGACAAAGAAACTAATTTTTGAGACAACACAAATTGGTGTCTAAAAGTTTTAATTTTTGGAACAAATGGTAGTGGTCTGTAAAAGTTTTAGTTTTTTAGGACAAAGGGAAATGGTGGTTAAAATTTTTAATTTTTGGGACAAATAAAAGTAGTGGCTAAAAACTTGTTAAATATTTTTGAGACAACTAAAATTAGTCTTTAAAAGTTTGATATATATATATATTTTTTTGTAACAATTATTCTAAAAATACTAATTTGAACATCAACTTATATTCCTTTCTTGATTTCTCAACAACCAAATAAAAAATATATATCACCAAACCATCCACTCATCTCCAAATTAAAATTCAACTACACAAAAAAAAAAAAAAAATAACACTAGCATTTCGGTCAATCCCTACCCAGAAAGCACAAAAGCTGTAGCCATCACAACTTATCTGTTATTCTGGAATTAATAATACACTGATTGAAAATGGTGTAGAACCAGATCACATGAGAAAACAAAAAGATGAAGCATAACAGACACAAAGTTAAATTTAAAGAATTGAAACCATAAGATGTCACTCCACTTAAGCAGTTTTAAAGATCTGAAAATAAAAAGCCCACATTTCTGTTGATTAACCCAAAACAACAAAAATAGAAAAGAATGTCAAAACCTAGAGCCATAAGAACTAAAGATATTATTAATATTGGAAGTCTCAAAATATCCTCTCTTTCATGAAAGAATATGTCATTAATATGTAACAATTACAAAAGCAGATAAACTCTACCTTGACCATCTAGCTTATCTTCTATCAATTTCCCAAGCTTGCTTCTTCTTTCTTCCACAAAACGGCGACAAATTTGCTCTACATTTGTCAAATATACCCGAACAAGTTCTCTCCTATACTGACAATCAACGCAGCGAAAGGGACGGTCTGCTCTCTCCCTACAAACCAAAAGTATAACTTGGAATCAGTAATCACAATGATTAACCCTTATTAACACTAGTAATAACAGAACCACTTGATCACTATAGGCAGAATGAAACCTATAGGAAGGAAAAAATCTGCTGGAAAAATAATTACTGAAAGAGTGGGATAGCAGTTCTCAATCATAGTTGTAAAAGCAAAAGCATTACGGAGATGAAAGTTTTATGATTCTTTGTTTCTTAGTAATACAAATATGAAAATGGTTAAACACAAACCAAAAGCATATCCCAAATCATATTTCTAAGCCATAGTTAATAGACGAGGAATATTATCAGCAGCATAAGAATTCCTAAGCCATAGTTAATAGACGAGGAATATTATCCCAAATCATATTTCATTGGTTCCAAAACAGAAAAACATATTTCATTGGTTCCAAAACAGAATAACATATTTCATTAACCCATTCTCAGCAGCATAACCCATTCTCAGCAGCATAAGAATTCGTAAGCCATAGTTAATAGACGAGGAATATTATCCCAAATCATATTTCATTGGTTCCAAAACAGAATAACATATTTCATTGGGAACATCGGTGCATTCGGGCTGAACCTCAGAAAGAATCAGCAGGAGTTCCAGCATCCCTCCACATTTTTGAAAAACCACAAAACTCCTAAAGAAATCAAAACCCACGTGACAGGTGCTGCTGCCTTGTAGAAAAGATCAAAAACCCAGGTCAGATTTAACACAAACAATCAAAAGGGACCCAGATCAGGTGCTGCTGCCTTGAAGAAAACGATTCAGAAGATACTAAAAGCACAGTGATGTATAACATGTACTAGCATATACATGCAATCCAATCATATTAATATCCTAAGATTCATCAGATTTATTGATGAAACAAATATCAATTACTCAAACATTCTGAAAGATGATTACTAAGAGAAGAATCAGTAGAGGGTACTCTTTGACTGATCTGCTGCATCAAGAAGTCGACTTTGGCATTGTATTCCGTGCGATCTGACTCCAAGATTTGAATTCTTCCACCAGCTCCTCATTAATTCTTCGTTGCTCTTCAGCCTCCCTTGTAGCAGCCTCATTATCCCTCTCAAGTTGGGCACGGGTAAGTTTCCAGATAATGTTGTACTTGGTTTTCGACCACGCCCTAAGCCTCGTATGTAGCCAACTTTTTGTCCAAATACCTCAATAGAAAGTTGCTCATCGGATAGCGGGCAAGATCCTTCTTCAATAGCTTTCTCCTGCCGCTTTTCAAGCTTATACTACAATATTCATTAGTTGAGATAAAATTAAGTATCCATCCACATTTTATTAAGGATATAAGGAATGAAAGTACATAGAGATTGATGTCTTACATGTCTAATCTCAGCATCAACATGCACCCATGCCTCTTTTTCTCACTAAAGTGCGTCTTTTTGTACAACTCAACAAGTCCAAGTTCCTCTCCAGTGACACGGTCTCGCTGTGCCATTTATAGCACACATTAAACCTCAATATAGATTACGTTGTTCAATTACAATTACAAAACATAAATTATAGATTCTATAATTAATACCTCATCATATTGCATTTTCTGAAGGCCTTCGAGCCAGCAGTGTGGAGGACTGTCAACTTCTCCCGATTCAACTTATTCTTGCCACATCTCACCTATTATTAAATGCATAAGTCAGAGTACAAAGTGTTTCTTTTATTATTAAACATTTCTCATCTACAAGAAATATAGAATTGGAGATAGCAGGTTGAAATGGGTTAAGTACATCCCAAATCAGAACACTTGTTTGTTGGTAGGCTTTCATCACTTTCACTTGCAGACTAGCAGAGTGAAGTACTAATGTAGAATTGTTTTCTAGTCACAATTTGAGTCCATGATTGTGAAAATAATGCTTCCAAGCCTACGAACATGTGACTCCTACAGTACACTCAACTCAATTCAAAAATAAATCATAGTCACAAAAATAAAATATGAGTAAATAAATAACAAAACAGAAGTTGAAAGAGGAAAAAAGAAAACAACCAAACACAAAAAATGACTTTTAAATGTAGCAAATGCTGCCACTGTTACTTAACAGAAGTAACGGTCATAATGGTGTCATAACAGCCCAGCCAAACACTTGTGAAATTCAATCACACCTCTATAGTGGCTTTAATGCGTAGCAGTGACTGCCCATATAGCTACATAACAATTGCAGCCCATTTTCAAAATATTGCTTCTAACATTAGAAATAGCAAATGTAAAGACAAAAGCAATTCTAAATTGATCAATATCTTTTTATAATTTATTTACAAAGGGTCATGCTAACGAGAGCAGTGGAAAATGCCAAAAAATTTAGAATCTTAAGATATTTTTTACACATCCCAAAGCACTTTCACATATTTCTGTACAAATTTCAATGCACCTTTCACATGCATACCGAGACTAATGACAACCTTTTGGGAGGTCATTAGCATTTTCCATTTATAAATTATAGTTCACAAAGCATGATAATCAGAAATTAATCACGAGGATCAGTTAAAAGAGTCTGCAAATTGAGAGAAGATTGACAACGTTACCTTATAGTCCTTGTCAGACCACTTTTCGCACAAGAACTTCCACGTCTCTTTTTCCATGTTTTCAGGTGGATCCGCAAGGGCAGATTCCATTGTAGGGAAACTTCTAAAGCGTTGTCGTAGGTCATGGCGATAGCTCTTATACCGGTCGTGCATCAAATTGAGGATAGATTCGATAGCATAGGGTTCATTGGTAAACTTAAAACCTTCCTGTCACACCAAGAAAAAATTAAAGCACATTAAAATCTTCCCTCAAAGTTATTTATGGTGCTTGTTAATTATTGTGCCAGAAACAAATAAATGGTACAAATAGTGCTATCAAAATGCTTGATGAAATAATGTGGGAAGAGGAAATTTACTGGGGAAATAACTATCCCGAAAATAATTTGCGAAGAGGAAATCTAAATCTCAGCAATTATACTACTTACCTGAAGGTATGCAACCAATGTTTCTTTATCCTCTTCACTAATATCAGTCCACGATGGCACATTTTGTGGGGCAAATTGCCTAGTGACAATCCCTAATTCACTGGTAAATTTTTTCAGATGCTTCACCATACGGTCGTCCACTAACCTTACAAATCTGAATAGGCAGTCGCACCCCTTGATTTTTTAGCTTGGCCAATTTGAGGCTTCGTGACTTCCCACGTCCTCTCTTACCCTTGGATGTGCCTACTAGAAACAATGAAAAAGTATCATGTTAATATATAGATTGAAAAAACGAGAACCACCAACCAAAACAAAACATAAACTTAAAATATTTACAAACCATCAGTGCTGCAATGTGTGCTAGAAGTATCGAGTGTGAAACTTGCGACGTAACTTCATGTACCGATTCTGATGTAAATGGGTGCAGCGTAGATGATCGAACTGATTTAATGGATGCATGGGGTCCAGGTGTTGATTGAGTGGATGAGCGAACTGATTTAGTGGATGCATGAGGTGTAGGTACATGGGGTCTAGGTACATACCCTGCTCGTCCTCTGCCTCTTGTGGACATACCTGTTGAGAAGTTGAGGGTATATATTCATATATTTCTACACTGCATATATACTTATGCATATATATTAATAAACAGTATATACCATTAGATTTAGTACAAGTAACCAGAAATTAAGCAGAATCATGTAGTGCATAAAGCTTGTCATCATCAGAATGCCAAGATATAACATGCAGAGTTTTTTGTAAGTGTGCTAGGTTCCATTTTGTTCAAGTGAAATTATTTCAACAGAAACTTCAAATTCTGTGTAAAAATCATAATAAAAAATGAAAATTCGCACAGTCAAAGAACTACATAGGATTACATATATCTTACCAACAAAAATAAAATAAAATTAATTAACAGTAGTACAACTAAGCACATGGTACAAACCTGCGCTGCTACTGACCAACGCAAGTTACCAAACTGCCTCTTTCTTTAACCACCTTTCACATGGATCAAATTACTCCTTATAGGAAAATTATAAGAAGAAAGTAGTATATCAAACTGAGTAAATTATTGGTAATATTATAAATATTAATTCGATGCAACTTGAGATAAGAATATTCCTTCGAGTAACAGGGTTTTGCAGAGTAATCTTTAATTGTACATTAGCATTCATGCAAATATGTTACTCTTGTGGATTCATCATCACTCCTTAGTCCCAGACTTCCAGTTAAGCATAATTGCAAGGAGACCTTTTCACAACTAATATTCAAAGATGCAAAATATCCTTAGTAAAATGGCACATTCAGTAAATAACATCAAGTAGATTTGTATAGATTTGTACTTTTGAAAAAAATAAATAAGATTCATATTGGCAATTCAAGAACTCTTCAACACATAGAAAAAGAACAACATTAATTTCACTCAACCTATATAACTGAAAGTATAAAAAAGGGGCAATACCAACGAAATCAAACAATATATACAGAATTTCAAAAGCCTTAGAAAATTAAATAGCAGCAAATTTCATTGACTATCATCACTATCATAATCAATCATATCATCATTGACTTCATCATCTTCAAGATTCTCCTCATGGAATTCGCCATCAATATCAACACATATCATTTCCATGTCTTCTTTGCATAATTCTATGGGTTGATCATCCATGTGCACTGCATTTCCAAGACCAAATGATTCAAATTCTTGGTATGGTTCATCATTGTCTTTTTCTTCCTCTTCGTCTTTCTCTTCCTCTTCCTCTTCATCCCTTTTCACTAGAATGTCATATATTGCCCGAGGTATTATTCTTTGTACAACTCGATAATTGTTGCCAAATTTCATGTCCTTCATATAAAACACTTGTACAGCTTGGCATGCTAGCACAAACGGTTCATCCTTGTACCAAGTTCTTGTAACATTCACACTAACATATTTATAATCATCAAATTTCATTCCATTTTTTTCATTGCCAACATCCCACCAATCACACTTAAAGAGGAACACCCGATTTCTCCCTAGATATTTCAACTCGACTATATCTCTAACAACTCCATAAAAATCAATAGCTTCTCCTTTATGGTCACCCTTAACAACCACACCACTATTTTGAGTTTTTCGGTTCATGTCACGATCTTGAGTGTGAAATCTGGTCCCATTGATAATGCAACCACTGTATCGTGTCACTCGACTATCCGGACCTCGGGCTAGGTTCATAAGTTGATTGGAAGCGTCCATGGTCCCTTCAAGTTGTTGCTTTGTGACCTAATTCCATTTATGATGTGAAATGTATTAGCATATACTTAGCTACATTATTTAAATGCACAAATAAGGTTAAAAATTTATAGCTCTTACGTATTTTAGAAACCATGTATGAAACTCTGATTCCAGCCTCTCTTGAACATTTCTCAAACCTTGTCTCTCAAGTTCATCCATGTATTGCCTATAAATTATTACACAACATTATTTGACACATATAGTTGTGAAAGTAGTAGAATTCACAATGAAAAATTTTCTAGTGAATATAATCATATGGTGGTTTCTTACCTCACATACGGTTGAACTTCATCACAATTATTCAACACATACCATCGAGCTTTCTTCAAATCTTTTAAATTCAACACATCATTAACTGCAGCTCCTATTCCACGTACTTTTTGCTTAAATACAGAAATATTTCCATCTTGTGTAGCTTTAATAGGCCCATCATAATTCCGCTCTGGTCTATTAAATTTTGTCTCACCTTCGTTGAAGTACATAGAGCAAAAGGTAAGAGCCTCATTATCAATGTAACCTTCAGCAATAGAGCCTTCTGGACGGGCTTTGTTACGCACATAGCCCTTAAGAATATGCATGTACCTCTCAAATGCATACATCCACCGGTATTGCACCGGTCCTGCAAGGATTGCTTCACGTGATAAGTGTACGCACAAATGGATCATAATATCGAAAAAAGATGGTGGAAATATCTTCTCAAGCTTGCACAAAATTAAAACAATATCTTTCTCAAGTTGTTCTAAGACATCAACTCTCAATGTTTTTGCCGATAACTCCTTAAAGAACAAGCAAAGCTCAATTAAAGCCTTGCTCACATCCTTTTTCAAACATCCACATAGGGCAACAGGAAGCAATCTTTGCAAGATAACATGGCAATCATGGCTTTTCAACCCTGTAATTCGACAATCACTAGTGCTCACACAATGTGATATGTTTGATGCATAGCCATCTGGCAACTTAATTGTACTCAAGAATTCACAAAAACTCCTTTTTTCAGTTGGAGAGAGCATGAAGCAAGGAGTGGGTAGGTAGGTTTTTCCATCTACTTGTCTTGGATGTAATTCAGGCCTTATACCCATAGCCACTAGATCAAGACGAGCCTTGTATGAGTCCTTGGTTTTTCCACAACATTCATCAATGTTCCATCACACTATCGCATACATTCTTTTCAATGTGCATAACATCGAGATTGTGGGAACTTTAGGGTTTTTCCAATAAGGTAACTCAAAAAAGATGCTTCTCCTTGTCCAATTTAAATATTGAGGAGAAACGTTTTCCGCTTCTTCCCACGTTCTCTATCTTCCCAAATACTGTCGAGTCAAGATGCTCCAATTGTCCAAAACCTTCCTCCCCAGACAACAACTTGGGTTCCGATCTACACTCTGGCTCACCATTGAATGCCTTGCTTTTTCGTAAAACATTGATTAGCTGGCGCAAAAACGACGATGTCCCGTGTAACAAGTTTTCTTCCAATGATGCAAGTATTGGTGAGATGCATCCTCATTACATGAAGGACAAGCCAATTTCCCTTTGGTGCTCCAACCGGATAAGTTACCATATGCAGGGAAATCGTTGATGGTCCATAACAATTGCGGCACGTAATTGAAAACTTTGGCCATTTTTGATGCATCGTGTGTTTCTACCCCTACCTCCCATAACTCCTTTAACTCATCTATCAATGGCCGTAAAAACACATCAATGTCAAACCCGGGAGCCCTACGCCCAGGAATAAGCAAAGGCATCATAAAAAATGGATCCTTCATACATTTCCATGGTGGTAAATTGTATGGGACAAGAAAAACTGGCCAATTGCTATATGAGTTACTCATGTTTCCAAACGGGTTAAAACCATCGCTAGCTAGTCCGAGCCTAACGTTACGCGGATCTTTGGTGAAAGACTCATGCTTTTTGTCAAAGTCTTTCCATGCTTCAGAATCAGCCGGATGACGCAATACATTTTCCTCCTCTACACGTTATCCTTGTGCCACTTCATATCAGTAGCCGTCTTCCTTGATATGAATAGCCTTTGTAGCCTTGGTTTTAAAGGAAAGTTCGCAAAACCTTGTGAGGGATCTTTTTACCTTTACCTTTACCTTTACCTTTACGAACTTTGTATCTTGGCGCTTTACAAGTAGGACACTCATCTTCATTTTCATACTCCTTCCAAAAAAGTATGCAATCGTTCTTGCATACGTGTATTTTTGATAATCGAGGCCCAAATCTCGAATTATTTGTTTAGCCTCATTGTAAGAGCATGGAAGCGTTTCACCAATGGGAAGTGCCTCCTTCAACAATTCCAGCAACATCGTGAGTGATTTGTTGCTCCATCTATTAAATATCTTTAGATGTAGCAACTTAACCATGAATGATAGTTTGGAGAATCGTTGGCAATCCGGATACAAATCTTGCTCCGCATCCCTCATTAATCTTGCAAATTTATTTGTTTCTCCACCACAACTACTTGGTAAGTCAGGATTACGACTACTAGATGCTTCTCCCACATAACCAAATGTGGTTGTTCCACTTCGTATGTCATGAATTACTTCTCGCACCTCAGTATTGGGACTATTTGAACTTCTCTGTCACATTGTCAAGATATTCGTCATTTTCATTTTGTGAGTCATCATTATCATTCAACTCAAAACCTTCCCCATGATACACCCACCTAGTGTAACTCGTGACCACCCCATATGCATACAAATGAATTTCAACTTCCTCTATGGTTTTTGAATATGGTTGTTGCATCTATAACATGGACACCAAATCTTATCTGCCCCTGGTTTCATATGATCACGAGCAAACAAGATAAATTCCCTCACCCCATCAATGTACTGAGGTGACCTTCTATTACGAAGTTGCATCCAACTCCTATCCATGGTGCAAAAGAACTAAAGAAGAAAGAGAAAAAAAAAAAAAAGAAAAAAAAAAGGTAAAAGCTTAAAAAATAGGATATACTAAAAATAGGAAACATAATACTACAATTTTCGACTCTAATAAAATAAGCGAATCAAAATAAATTTAACAATGCAATCAATCGAATTGGCATCTACATTTCCAAATAACACAAATATAATCAAATCAAACAATAATTTGAATTTCATGGCAATTTATGTAAGTTTTTAATAATTAAGATTTTCAAAATTTAACGGCAAGTCAACAATAAGAAGGTGGGACAAAGAAATAAAATAGTGAATTCCAAACCCAAATGCCAATTTACCTTTACTAATCCCAAAATAAAAAAATAAAAAAATAAATCTAATAATTCAATTGCTTCTAGTTTTGGGAAATAAGACTGCCAGTCAAAGCACTTTTCTGTTCATAATCCATAAAACTAAGTATTTAGGATAGGAGTACCTACAGAAAACTTTGTATAAGAACTATTGAGACAAGCAAGCTAATGTTCATCTTTCTTCTACCTTACTTCCTATTGTTGGAAAAACAGAAACAGAAATAATTCGAAACAGTAACCCAGAAATTGGTTTGTGATTCTGTAAAAGTCTTGAAACACTGGAACAAAACTGTGTTGAAAAAAACTACCTACATTGTTTCATTTTAGTATATCTCGTAAGGGACACAACAACTATATATATCACACTAGTAGTATATCTCATAAAGGACACAAAAACTACCTACTGAGACAATTAAAGAAAATGTCAAAACACAACCCAAAGTAACCACCCCTGTACAGAGACTTTTTTCTCTTCATAACCAAAGAATAAGTCATAGTGTAGGGGGCCCTTTTTGGCTTTTCCAGGCCTGGCTTTTCTCTTCATAACCAAAGAATAAGTCATGATGTACTCATAAATGTACATCAACGGTTGAGAATAAAAATATGCAAAAAAAATAAAGGCATAATAATATTCACGAGATTCTTTCAAATTAACTACGGTTACAAAACCAGAGTCTAATTCCACATCACTAACTAATGAATTTATAAATAAATTATAAAGAGACATGAAAGTCTTCCAAATATCCTTGAAATGATCCTGAACTAATCAAAATTAGAAGACAAATTGAGGAAGTAGGAGAAGAAGAGATCAAAGTTAACAAAGTCAGTGATGCTGAGAGTGAGACCTTCCAAACTACTAACAATGGAACCAAAAGTCCTTGGAAGCATTTTAATTTGCTTCGAATCTTCAAATGGAGTACTAAAAAGTCACTAAACAAACCACTTCAACCAAAAGAATAAGTCCAACATCAAAATCCAATTGAATGAACACCCCCCCCCCCCCCCGAATGAATATGCATGATCTGCAATGATACCAAAATTCCAACATAGATTGGATATGATCCTCATCATTACAAATGAATGTAGCAAATGTAGATTGACAGGAAATTGAACAACAATTTAAATATAGGCAATTCATAAATATGATAGTCGATTATCAAATAAGTTGATAATATATGGTACCTGTCGTAATCGCTATCGGCGATTCGCCGAGAAATCGGAGAATCAAGGAGAGATGAGGCGGCAACGGAGCGATCCAGATATCGAATCGGTAGAGAAGAGATAAATGAATCGGTAGAGAAGAGACATATGAAAAGAAATTAGGGATTTGAGAGAGAAGGAGAGAGAGAGGAAGAGAGTGAGTGATGAAACCTTTTTTCTGGGTTTGTATTTGATAGTCCCCGATTATTGTGTTCATAAATTAATATATAAAATATAATAATATATGATTTGGGTTTATTAGGGACCAATTCAAATTGTAGGGATATGATTTGGGTTTATTAGGGGCCAATTAAAATTGTAGGAAAAAGTGATGGGTTTATTAGGGACAAACTAAAATTGTAAGGAAAAGTGATTGATCCTTTTACAACCAAATAAATTTGTCTAGAAAATGTAATAATATGATTAAATATAATTTTTAAAAAATTCTTTCATTTTGTCCTTAAAAGTATAATTTTTACAAACAAATTATTTTTTGTCCTTAAAAATTTGTCTTTAAAACCTTAATTTCTTGTAGTGTTTATTGACAAAACCATTGTTCAGAATTTTAATATTCATAACATGAAAGATCGTCCAACACAATTTAAGATACCTCACTTTAGTGTGCAAATTATCATGTAATTGTTATCTTTTGCGACTCAATATGGATACAATAAAATAAAATAAAATTAAAAAAACTCATTTGTGTACGTTTTCATGTAATTTTTCACTTTATGTAGGTAGAAATTTATGTTATAATTTATGTATATTTAAAAAAAAAAAATTGTTAGCATATATATTCATCCCCTCTATGTCAAAATTCTGGGCCTGTCCCTAATTGGAAATAACCAATTCCGTGACACCAAGCCAGGTTCACTTATAAGTGAAATCAAAATTTCATACCAAAGAAATGAGTTTGTACTTAACGTCTTCTAGTACAAAAAATTAATATTTTAGATACTAAAATTTAAAGATAAAATAATTTTTTAGGGACTAAATATTTTTGTTACGAAAAGTGTCGTTATTATATTTTTAACAACGAAAATTAGATATTAATGATGAATTATTATCCTTTTGGAACCAAATTTTTTGTCTAAAAAAATAAACTATTTTGAGACCAAATTATTTTATTCCTAAAAGTCTATTTATTAGTGACATTTTCAAAATTTTGTTGCTAAAAGCCTTGTTTTGGCTTTTCGGAATAACCTTTTAGCGACTATTCTCATGACGATAGAAATTGATCCCTAAATATCTTTTACAACAAAATTTTCACTTTTAAATTTCAAAATATTTGATCTCTAAAACTCTTATATGTTATAGTGTTCCATGGCATACAAATGCATTTTGAGGAGTTTAACAAGAGCCTAGATGTATGTCTATTTGATTTCGTGTTACCGTGTCATTTTGAAAAGAGAAATATTTATTTTATTCAATGGGCGAATTATACTAACAATCTCTATAGTTTGGGACTCGTGTCACTTTAATCCCTAACTTTTCAATTATGACACATTTGATCCTGAATTTTGAATTTTGTTTCAAATAAGGACAATTAAAAATACCATTATTCAATTTCAAAGGCAAAATCATTAATTCGATAAAATATAAATTAATTTGACAAAAATAAATATTAAAAAAATATTTTTAAAATTTTAAAAATATTTTCTACCCACCAAAGATAAAATTATGTAAAATTAATAAATTTTTTAGACCTTTATTTATTTTTTTACCAAATTAATTTTTGTTTTGTGTTTAGATGATAATCATGTAATGGGTGACTATTTATTTTCATTAAATTCGATTATACATTAAAAGCCTAACAACTATCTATTACATGATTATCATCCAAACATATAATAAAAATTAATTTGGTAAAAAAATAAATAAATAAATTTCTAAAAGATTTATTAATTGTACATAATTTTATCTTTAGTGGGTAGAAATAATTTTTAAAAATTCAAAAATATTTTTTTGACATTTATTTTTGTCAAATTAGTTTATATTTTTTCAAATTAACGACTTTACCCTTGAAATTGAGCAATTGTATCATCAATTGTTTTTATTTGGAATAAGATTCTAAATTCAGAGTCAAATATATCACAAGTGAAAAGTCAAAAACTAAAGTGACACAAAGCCCAAATTATAGGGATAGTTAATGTAATTTGCTTTTGAAAATCCTAAGTGATTCGTGATTAGATCAGGATTTAAAATATTCCAATTTCCAAATATTTAAAACACTCAATCTAAATTATCAAGCACTTACGAAAGTGATTTAGATTGTTGTTTTATGAATAAACAATAAATCGACACAAACGATTTTTACGTGGAAAAACCACAATTGAAGAACCTTCAATTGTAATAAAAAACCACGGGCGAAATGCCACTAATCAATCCAATACTGAAGAAATAAAGATTACAAAGATAATACACAAATTACCCAACTCAGTCAATTTGCCTTCAAATTTTCTGTAACTCTTTCACCAAGCCTTTGTCTCGGAACTGATCCACCTGAAATTGAATCCACAACTGCACTTGTCGAATTAACGACTACGTACAGAATCAAACGCCTTTGAAACTCTACGTTTGAATTTTCGGAATCTACCGAAGAATAACACTCATGTATGTATACGAACAATCTCCTTGATATGTGCTTCTCAATTCATGAGTTGAATACTCATTCAATTTTATCAAGGAAAACTCACAAAAACCTCAGAAGAAACCTTCAAACAAAACCCTAGGACTCTTGAATAAGATCTAGGAAAAGTAATCCTATACTAGTCTCAACACGCGAATATATAGAGCCTGAGATCGCGTGGTCCGCTCGAGCGTGGGATTTCCCGCTCGAGCGGAGACTGCATATTCCGTGATTCATATAAGGTCCACGCTCGAGCGGAAGTTTTCACGCTCAATCTAAAATCCTAAATGATTCGTGATTAGATCAGGATTTAAAATATTCCAATTCTCAAATATTTAAAACACTCAATCTAAATCATCAAGCACTTACGAAAGTGATTTAGATTGTTGTTTTATGAATAAACAATAAATCGACACAAACAATTTTTACGTAGAAAAACCAAAATTGAAGAACCTTCAATTGTAATAAAAAACCACCGGCGAAACGCCACTAATCAATCCACTACTGAAGAAAGAAAGATTACAAAGATAATACACAAATTACCCAACTCAGTCAATTTGCCTTCAAATCTTCTGTAACTCTTTCACCAAGCCTTCGTCTCGGAACTGATCCACCTGAAGTTGAATCCACAACTGCACTTGTCGAATTAACGACTACGTACAGAATCAAACGCCTTTGAAACTCTACGTTTGAATCTTTGGAATCCACCGAAGAATAACACTCCTGTATGTATACGAACAATCTCCTTGATATGTGCTTCTCAATTCATGAGTTGAATACTCATTCAATTTTATCAAGGAAAACTCACAAAAACCTCAAAAGAAATCTTCAAACAAAACCCTAGGACTCTTGAATAAGATCTAGGAAAAGTAATCCTAAACTAGTTCCAACACGCGAATATATAGAGCCTGAGATTGCGTGGTCCGCTCGAGCGTGAAAACGGAAGATCGAGCGCCAATTCACCCCTTGCAGAACTGTAAAGGGAAGTGCAAATTGCTGCAAGGTTCAGAACCACGCTCGAGCGTTGGAATGTCCGCTCGAGCTGGGACAAAACTTTTTTTTTTTTTTTGGTTAAAAAACAAACCCAACTAAGGTGTCCTGAAACCAGTGAGTAGTCCAAGTGGACGACTGTACCACTAGGACATCAATCATGAGTCTTGAAAACTTGTAAAAAAAATTTTGAAGCACTAGGTCATGAGCAAAACAGATAGAATGTAATCAAAGCCATAAGCTGCATAAGAATGCATAACTCAAAAACACACATGAGAGCTCACAAATAAAATGTGTGTGTGTGCAATCCTCGAGAACAACAAAGCTAGAGTTAATCCTCGTAGTGATTGGATGGCTGGACCTCCGACAAGAGTAACTGACCATCACAAAAAAAAGTCAAACCACTAGGAATCACGAGGTATTTGTTGAGTAAACGCGGAGGCTCCCCCTCAATCAATGATTTTTTTATTATTATTAGTATTTTTGTTTTAACTTTTCTTTCTTGTGGGCACTCACTGGTGGCATGCACGCTCAAGAGTATGGAGACCAAACCAGAGAAGAATGAAATCAAAAAGGATGGCTTGGTTGGTGCCTCTGAGGTAGCCTTTTCCTAATGCCCAGATTTCAATGAACTGAGGGAGAAACCATGGAAGTGAAAAAAAAATGATAGATGGTTAAGAGACTCAACATCACCCATGATATACTAGTATAGGTCAATTCCTATGAAAAAGTACAAGAAACATTGTTAGTGGTCCATAGAGAACTTTGATCACTTATGCGGAAACCCCTGCAACAGTTTATCTCAAGGATGTGTACATAATGAGATCATGAAGTAAATGAGTATGGGCATTCAGAATGAGCTATGAACAAAGAAGAATGAGATATTGTAAGCAACATCAGTAGTGTTCATATAAATTTTTGATGCAAAGATATCAGGACTCAATGACAATGGGATTATCACATCCAAGTACAGTAAGCCAACCACACACTCACCAAAAAAAACAGGAAACAACCTAGTTACTGAGCACTACACCCAAGGTCTTTCTAAGAAACTCAAATCGAAGAAGATCAAGGGGTTTTGTAAAGATATCAGCTTTTTGATGCCCAGTAGGTACATGTTCCAAAACAACAAGGCCTTCTTCCACTAACTCTCGACTAAAATGATGACTGATGTCAATATGTTTGGTGCGAGAGTGTTGGACTGGATTTTTTGAAATGTTTATGACACTTGTGTTATCACAAAAAAGAGTGAGAGTGTTCTGTTCTATCCCATAATCATGAAGCATTTGCTTCATCCACAGCATTTGTGCACAACAACTCCCTGCAGCAATGTACTCAGCCTCAGCAGTCGAAAGGGAGATGGCATTTTGCTTTTTACTATGCCAGGAAACCAGATTATTCCCAAGGTAAAATGTCACGACCCATACCCGCCCCCGTGGGTTAAGGACGTAACCGGTCAGCAATCATGAGATTACCTACGGCCTCAAACCAAACCAAATGTATTTTAACAGAGTTCATGGGAGCCAAACGGAAGCAATTTGAAACTTTGTCCATAGAGCCGTGCTTATATGCACATTATTACATACATATGTTAATAACTCACGACAGAAAGTACATTGACATAAAATTCTGTACAGACAGGATCATTCAAATCTAAGTCAGCCAAACAAAACCATACACAGACGTACTCACAACTTCGCCGACATAACAGAACAGAAACAAACGACAAAAGGCGAAGGCGGGTCTCGTGCGTGAGACACAAGGGCTGACTTCCCCAAAAATCTTTGTTGTTCCACACTGAATTCACTGAGGCTGGGTTTGGACCTCTCATAGCTCACCTACAAACACACGAATGAGCGTGAGCGAAAGCCCAGTGAATAATATCAAATAAGAAGATACAACAATATGTAGAACAACATATTCCGAACGGCCTTGGGCCCAATTCATATTTCTAATTAACATATATATATACACTATGTAAGTCAAGTGACTGTGGTTCTAAACATACTGGCCTTTTGGCCTCTTTATCTTTCATTTATGTCAAAACGGCCTCTGGCCCACTCATTCGTTCTTGTCAAACGGCCTTTGGCCCAATCACACTTTCGTGTCGAAACGGCTCTTAGGCCCAAATACACTTTCGTGTCAAAACGGCTCTTAGGCCCACATTTTATCAATCGGCCTTCGGCCCACATTTATATCAAACGGCCTTCGGCCCACATTTTATCAATCGGCCTTCGGCCCACATTTATATCAATCGGCCTTCGGCCCACATTTTATCAATCGGCCTTCGGCCCACATTTATATCAATCGGCCTTCGACCCACATTTATATCAAACGGCCTTCGGCCCACATTTTATCAATCGGCCTTCGGCCCACATTTATATCAATCGGCCTTCGGCCCATATTTATATCAATCTGGCACATAGGCCTTTCATATCAAACTGGCACATAGGCCTTTCATATCAAACTGGCACATAGGCCTTTCTTATCAAACTTGTCCACCATTCAAATTAATGAACTTTACAAAACTTACATAAGAGTAAGCAAATGGGACAATAACATAATTTAGATATCACTCACAGTGGTCGGCATGTGGATTTGCCCTGGAGCTTGACCCTACATATCACATAACACATGTGGGTCACAAATAATTCAATCCGTTCTTTAATTCACATATTCCTCTTTAGGCTTCATTCTTATTTTATTAACTCATTTACCATGCTCAAAGTATGCCTAAGAGTGCTTACGAGTGAAAGAGAACGGAACACAGAATACATTTTCAGAATTTCAGAAAACAGGGTCCCCGCTCGAGCGTGGACTCCCCTGCTCGAGCGGACCCTTAAGCCCACAAAAGTACTGGTTACCTCAAATTCCTGCTCGAGCGTGAACTCCCCCGCTCGAGCGGACTGTCTGTGTACATAGCTCCCCGCTCGAGCGTCAACTTCCCCGCTCGAGCGGACACCATGTCTGTCAAAAATGCTGGGAGCTCGATTTCTCCGCTCGAGCGGCACTTCCCCCGCTCGAGCGGACGTCAAAATTCTGGAAATTCCAGGTTGTGTTCTTGAGCTCCAAATCGATTTTCCAGCCACATTACTTGCATGCAATGGCTCAAATCTCCAATATAATCATGCTAACATGGTATAGACCCCAAATCACAACCCAATGAGGCTCAATTTCACAAATAAGTCACATGCATGCCCCAATCTCCCATCAAACTCATTAACAACATACCAATTCATGCATCATAGCCCCTTTCACATAATTTGTACATGCATGTGATGAGTTAGCCACATTCTCAACTTAGAAAATACAAATGGTGATCGAAACATGAATTTCCTTTAACCTTTCACATGGATTATACACCTTTGTGCTCAAACATGCAATTTTCAAAGTAATTCTTACATGCATGCACATATTAACCTTCAATTGAACAAATACAACTCAATTTCATTTCAATCTTGTTCTTGATCACCAAAATAGCTTGAACACACACAAAATTACAATTATAATCCAAGAATCACTCACCTAGGAGCTTGATTCTCACAATCTATGATCAAATCTTGAATTAGACTTCAAATCTCCAAGTTTCAAGACCAAAATTGCACAATCCCTCTTTCTCCCTCTCCATGGTCGGCTCTCTCTCAAATTGAGTCTAAGAATTAGCCAAAATAAGCTAAGGGAGAGAAATGAGGTGTAGTGCTCAAATACATTAAGTCCCACTAAGTCAATATAATAATATTAAACAATTTGAGCACAAAGCCATTAAATAAATCAATTTAATCTGACCCGAATCAATTTTCAATTAAATTTCACCGTAGGCTCTAAAAATTACGCTAATCACAATGGCGTAATCAATTTCAGGTTCTGTGGCCGATAGGGCCCTCAATTTAATTTCCAAATCAGATTATTCAAACAGATATTCCTATGGTGAACAGATAGAACTTCAAAATCAAGTATATTCACATAATGACATATGAAATCATGATAAACACATAATCATGCTCTTATTAGGAACCTATTAACATAATACAGAACATGGGTATTACATAAAAACACCCCCCAGATGTACTTTTCCTATCATCAGCACACCCTGTCCAGTCAGCATCAGAAAAACCAGTAATTTCAGCTGTAGTATCAGTAGAAAACCAAACCCCATACCCCAATGTCCCATTAACATATTTGATGATGCGTTTGACCGCAAGAAGGTGAGACTCTTTTAGGACTGGCTTGGTAACGGGCACAAACACCGACACTGAAGAAATATCAGGACGACTGGCTGTGAGATACAAAAGACTCCCTATCATACTCCTATAAAGGGTAGGATCAACATCAATACCAGAGGAATCTTTGGAGAGGTGAAGACTGGTGCTCATGGGAGTGCGTGCATGTTTGGCAGACTCAAGACCAAACTTTGACACAAGATTTTTGGCATACTTAGACTGAGAAACAAACATACCGAAGGAGACTGTTTAATTTGAAGACCCAAAAATAAGACAACTCTCCCATCATGCTCATCTCAAACTCATGTGTCATGCAATCCGAAAAATATTTCACAAGATGATCAGCAGTGGATCCAAACACAATATCATCAACATAAATCTGAGCAACAAGAATATGAGACTTAGTATGTTTCACAAATAAGGTCTTATCCACACTACCCCTTTGAAAATCATTATCAAGAAGAAAGGTAGTAAGTCTATCATACCAAGCCCGAGGGGCTTGTTTCAACCCATACAAAGCCTTGTCTAACTTGTAGACATGATTTGGACATTTAGGGTCCTCAAACCCTTTTGGTTGCTCAACATATGCCTCTTCTTTCAAGTACCCATTCAGAAAGGCACTTTTCACATCCATTTGAAACAATTTAAACCAAGAAACATGCAACACCAAGCAAAATACGAATAGATTCGAGACGTGCAACTGGGGCAAACGTCTCATCATAGTCAACACCCTCTACTTGTGTGTAGCCTTGAGCAACCAACCTAGCTTTATTCCTAACACAGTACCATTCTCATCAGATTTATTTTTAAAGATCCACTTGGTACCTATCACATTCATGTCTCTAGGTCTGGGAACTAGAGTCCAAACATTGTTACGTTCAAATTGACCTAATTCTTCATGCATAGCATTGACCCAACTATCATCTAGCAAGGCCTCTTTAAAATTCTTAGGTTCAATTAATGAAACATAACACATATGTGATACCTCATCCCGAATCTGTCTTCGGGTTTTCATTCGATCCGATACACTTCCAATCACCTGTTGAGCTGGATGATTCAGTTTCACCCTTGCTGATGGTTTGAACTCAGGACTTGTGGTGACAGAAGCAACAGGAGTGTTTCCCTTTGAGCACTCTTTGGACTTGAACTTACCTGTGAGGATGGTGCTGTAACAATTTCTTGTGATTGGACCAGCTTCTCTTTGACTTTGTGGTTCAGTATCCAAGATTGGAGACTCACCATTGTCATCCTCATTTGTTGCTGGAGTAGGTGAACCTGTGTCATCTATAACCACATTGATAGATTCCATTAAGAAGAAGTTCGCAGGTTATAGACTCGAAAAGCCCTACTGTGGTTGAATACCCTAGAAAAATACCTTCATCACTTCGGGAGTCAAATTTGCCCAAAGGCTCTCTATCTTTGAAGATGTAACACTTACTCCCAAAAGTTTTGAAGTATTTTACATTAGGTTTCAATCCCTTCCACAATTCATATGGAGTTTGTAAAGTGCCGGGCCTTAAATACACGCGATTTATGACATAAACAGCAGTATTTAGGGCTTCAGCCCAAAACTTTGGAGGAAGTTTCTTACTAAGGAGCATGACCCTAGCCATTTCTTGAACAACTCTGTTCTTCCTCTCAACCACTCCATTTTGTTGTGGAGTAATAGGTGCAGAAAATTCATGCTTAATTCCATGCATATCACAAAAATCCGAAAACGAACTATTTTCAAATTCACGACCATGATCAGTTCGGATTCTTATGATACGCCCAATGGAAACACCCTGTTCATTTTGGATTTTAAGGACTAAGCCTGGAAAGCATCAAACGTATCAGATTTTTCCCTTAAAAAATTTACCCAGAAAATCGAGTAAAATCATCAACAGTTAAAAAAATGTATCTTTTACCTCCAATGCTTTCAGTGCGAGTGGGTCCCATTAAGTCCATGTGAACCAATTCAAGAGGACGCTTGGTTGTAAAGCTGTTCACCTTTTTATGAGGGGCACGGGTTTGCTTTCCAAGTTAACATGGTCTACACACATGGCTCAAATTCTTACCCAGTTTAGGTACTCCTCTCACAAGCTCTTTGTTGGCTATCTTAGTTAGGTCTTTGAAATTCATGTGACCTAATCTTTGATGCCACAAATAAATGTTACTTATGATGGCAGAGTGACAAGTGAGATCATTAGTAGTAACAATCCCATAGCAGTTATCAGATGTGCGAACCCCATGTAAGACAGTATTTCCCTTTTTATCCAAAATTTCACATTTATTTTTTGAAAACAATACTTCATGATGGGAATCACACATTTGACTAATGCTCAAAAGATTTGCTTTAAGACCATCAACAAGTAGAGCATTATCCAGCTTGGGAAGACCAGCAACACTTATAGAGCCCTTACCAATGACTCTAGAAGTGCCGCCATCTCCAAAGGTAACAATTCCTCCTTCATATTTTTCAAGGAGGTGAAGTAGGATTTGTTACCGGACATGTGACGAGAGCACCCACTATCAAGATACCACATGTGTGAGTCACGTGCTTTTAGGCAGTGTGAACAACTAAACAAGTCAAATCATCTTTTCTCACCCAAATCTTTTTGGTCTTGGTCAATGTCTTGGCGTTGTGAACACCCTCATGAATCTTGGTATTCCGCCTAGACATGTAAGGTTGTCTCCTAACCCAAAAAGTATTCGAATTTCTACCCTTTTGAGACACCTTACCAAACAATTCAAGCAATAAGGACGAATGTGGCCATACCTACCACAGTGATGACAAATAAAAACAGGTTTTACCTCCCTTTTGTTGATCTTACCCACTTTCGGTAGATGAAGAGAGGAATCATCCTGGTCTACCTTCAACTTTCCCTTTGCTTGAGTCTTCAGGTTATGTGAGTAGAGGCCTGTCCCTTGTGAGCTGTCGCACCATAGCCTAGCCCACTTTTGTCACAACCCATTTGTTGAGACCCGAGGATGTCTTCTAGAGATTTGGAACCTTTGTTCCACATGGCAATTGTTGCTCTAGCAATACGGAGTTCTTCATCTTTCTGACAGACTATCTCTTCCAATGCAGCTTGTGACATCTCAAGCTTTCAAGCTTTTCTTCATATGTGGAATACACTTTCAGAAGTTCATTCCTTTCAGTTTCACAGGATAGAAGTTTTCCACATAAGTCTTGCCTGTCACTTGAGATCTTGATGACATTCTGTTTTGCTGCTACAAGTTCTCCTTTTAGCCTGACATTCTCACTCTCACATGTTTTGAGCTTGAGAGAGAGTTTGTCGTTGATTTTGGACAAATTCAGAGATTCCTCGTACAGCTTTTCGTAAGCTTGTTGTAGTTCATCGCCATTGATCTCATCATTGTCTTCAGATGTTTCATCATCCTCTTTTTGCTCTTCATTCTCCTTGACCTCATCCAATCTAGCAACTAAGCAGGGAAGTTGCTGGATGGTGGGAAGGTGAATCTCCTCTTTCATGGAATTGGCTCAGAATTTCCCATGCATCTTAGCCTTTGTGCAGTGAACAACTCGTTGCTTGTTCTTCATCAGAAATTGCTCTACGAATAGTAATCAGGGCTCTCTGATTGCCCGGATTGTCCTGCACTTTCTGTATCTTCTTCAATGGCTTGCCAACCTTCTGGGTCAAAGCTCTCAGAAAAGCTCTCATTCTGATCTTCCAATACAGGTAGTTACTTACTCCTCAAAGGTGTGAGCATGATGCAGGTTCTGGCCGTGAGCTAATTCCGATGGCTTTGGAAGAGGTTGAGCGAAAGAGGACCAAAATGCCATGAAAGCACTATCCCTGTCTTCACCGAATTCAGGTTCTTCGGGTTCTTGCTGCGACCCGCTTTCATCATCCCAAGTCACAGTTTAGACTTTCTTTCAGTTCTTTTTCAAAGGGCATTCAAGGGCAATATGACCAAACCCTTGACATTCATAGCACTTGACCCCTTGCCCCTTTACAATCTTCTTTTTAGTTTTTGGAGCAAGTTTTGGTGGAAAAGTTTTGGGTTTTTCATTACTCTTGTCTTTTGAAATAGGGTCTCTGAAATTAGGCTTCTTTTTCTTCAAATTTTTTTTGAACTGTTTAGTAAACATAGTCGTCATCTCAGACTCTAAATCAAATTCAGTCTCCGGAGTTTTTGCAGTCTCATGAGCACTAGTGAAAGGCACACTATCTTTTTGTTTTTTCTTTGAAATCTGGTGGGCTTCATAAGTCTGCAAGTTTCCAACCAACTGATCAAGCTTGAGGGTATCAACATTCTGAGCCTCCTCAATGGCTGTCACTTTTGATTGGAACCTCTCGGGTAAAGACCTCAAAATTTTTCCAACAACTTTAGCTTCAGGGATTTTTTCACTGAGTGTGAAACAGGAATTCACGATATCACTAAGTTTTGCATACAAATCATCAAACGTCTCATCTTCACGCATAAAAAGGGTTTCAAAGGCGGAGGTGAGACGTTGAAGTTTAGACCTTTTGACAGAAGTGGTACTTTCGTGAATCGTTTCAAGAATGTCCTAAGCCTCTTTTGCTACATCACACGTGCAGATACGACGAAACTCTTCAGGTGTGACGGAGCAAAACAGGGAATTGAGAGCCTTACTGTTCCAACTCGAGTTTTGGTAATCAGTTGTGTCCCATTTATCAAGGGGTTTAGGAATAGCAACACCATCAATGGTGACAATAGGTTCACTCCACCCATAGATCACGCAGTGCCAAACTTTCTCATCGATGGATTTTAAACATGCTCTCATATGAGCTTTCCAATAAGAATAGTTTGTACCATCGAGCAAAGGAGGTCTATGGGTCGAGTTACCTTCACGAATAGAATCCATATCACTAGTCACACAAAATCACACTCCTATAGTTTTGATAAAAACAAAGAGTGACCCGCTCTAATACCAATTGAAAATCCTAAGTGATTCGTGATTAGATCAGGATTTAAAATATTCCAATTCCCAAATATTTAAAACACTCAATCTAAATCATCAAGCACTTACGAAAGTGATATAGATTGTTGTTTTATGAATAAACAATAAATCGACACAAACGATTTTTACGTGGAAAAATCACAATTGAAGAACCTTCAATTGTAATAAAAAACCACTGGCGAAACGCCACTAATCAATCCACTACTGAAGAAAGAAAGATTACAAAGATAATACACAAATTACCCAACTCAGTCAATTTGCCTTCAAATCTTCTGTAACTCTTTCACCAAGCCTTCGTCTCGGAACTGATCCACCTGAAGTTGAATCCACAACTGCACTTGTCGAATTAACGACTACATACAGAATCAAACGCCTTTGAAACTCTACGTTTGAATCTTCGGATTCCACCGAAGAATAACACTCCTGTATGTATACGAACAATCTCCGTGATATGTGCTTCTCAATTCATGAGTTGAATACTCATTCAATTTTATCAAGGAAAACTCACAAAAACCTCAGAAGAAAACCTCAAACAAAACCCTAGGACTCTTGAATAAGATCTAGAAAAAGTAATCCTAAACTAGTCCCAACATGCGAATATATAGAGCCTGAGATCGCGTGGTCCGCTCGAGTGTGGGATTTCCCGCTCGAGCGGAGACTGCATATTCTGTGATTCATATAAGGTCCACGCTCGAGCGTCGAATCACACAATCCAGTATATTTGCAGGCTTGACAGAAATGCTGTTAGTGTGCAAACCCCGCTCGAGCGTCACTTTCCCCGCTCGAGCGAGAAGACCAAAAACTGAAAAAACTGGAAAATTAAAACATGTTACAACCTTGGTTTTGATCCATGGAATTTGACAACAAAGGGTCCTAACAGCTTTATCCAATTGCTTCCCCCTCTTCTTACATTCTATAGCTATACACCAAAATGCACATTTGGCGACCACTTTTGGCAACTAAAAGATTTTTAGTTGCCAAAAGTACAATTTTTGGCGACTAAAAATTAATTTTGTCGGCATTGGTTCAAGATCTAGCTACTAAAATATTTTGGTCGATAAATATTTATTATTGGCAACTAAATTCAAATTTAGTCGGCAACAATTCCACTTTTAGCGACTAAACAGGATATTAGTCGCCGTTAGTTCACATTTTTGGGCAAAAAAAAAAAAAATTTAATCAGCAATATTGATTTTTCTCGACTAAAATAGAAATTAGTCGCTAAATAGGGCTTTTGGCGACTAATATTTTTGTCGCTGTTGAGTGATATTTGGCTACAAAAGCAATTAGTCGGCATAATTTATTCCTTTGCCGACAAAAAAGCACATTAGTCGCTAAATGTTGAAATTTGAACGCGCGCCAATTCCTTTATTTGCTACGCGCGCGTTGATCTCTGTTAGGCAACACAACTTCATAATAGTGTATAACACACCTTACCAAACCTCACAGAAATCACCCCTTCACCGTAGCCTACTGTACGGGAGACATTGTGACGGCCACCGCCACCGGCACAAATCACCACCGTCATAGCGCACATCACAGGTTCTTTCTCTCTCTCTCTCTGTTTCTTTTGCGCTCTCCTTCTCAGTTTGTGTGTGCGTCCGTCTTTCGCTCTCCTGCTTGAGCTCTTTTACACAGTCTCTCTGTCTCTTCTCTCTCTCTCTCTCTCTCTCCCCTTCACTGTTTCCCCCTTTTCTGGCATTGTTGCTGTAGGGTTCATTCAAATATGTAGCTGTAATTGATTCAAATTTGCAAAGATGATGTTTAATATGTGTGTGTCTGTGTATATATAATGCTTTGTACACGTATTGCAGGCTTCGATCGATTCATAATCGATAAGCCTAATTTCTATGTATGAATCCAACTCTCAGTCTCTGTAATCTCTATATCTTTCTCTCAGCTCCCAAATTCTCTTCGGCTTATCGCGAAGATCAACATTAGTTCAGAGGAAGTGGATTTCGAAGATCAACATGAAATTTTTCTAATTCAATTTATTTTTATCAAGGTGATGAAGACTCTGATTTCGAAACATGTTTTTGATTCGAAGATTCATTTTATTTTTTAAAATTATTAAATCTCTATTTGCTTTGGCAACTTGATCTGAACATTTCTCTAGATTTTTTGCTAAATTTTGTTTAGTTTTTGAAGAATTGTTTGTATGTTGAGAAAATTTTAGGAACGAGGATTTCGATCGATTCATAATCGATAAGCCTAATTTCTATGTATGAATCCAACTCTCAGTGTCTGTAATCCCTATATCTTTCTTTCAGCTCCCAAATTCTATTCGGCTTAGCGCGAAGATCAACATTAGTTCAGAGGAAGTGGATTTCGAAGATCAACATGAAATTTTTCTAATTCAATTTATTTTTATCAATGCGATGAAGACTCTGATTTTGAAACATGTTTTTGATTCGAAGATTCATTTTATTTTTTAAAATTATTAAATCTCTATTTGCTTTGGCTACTTGATCTGAACATTTCTCTAGATTGTTTGCTAAATTTCGTTTAGTTTTTGAAGAATTGTTTGTATGTTGAGAAAATTTTAGGAACGAACCAAATGAGATGACTACACACAGATTGTTTGCTAAAAATTAGAGTATAGACAACTACACACAGGCTTTGATGATTTCTTACATTTTTTAGTCTTCTAGACTATCTCATTGTTCAATGGTGCTTCAATAAGTGATTATTGAGCGATTATGTGATGTTTTATGGTTTCTTCTTTTTTTTTTTTTCACTTAGAATGATATACCTATATCTATATTTACACATAATATTACCAAAAGAAAAAGATATATACATGTATATTGATGATGAACAAAGAGAAGTTTGGTTAATTCTTTTTCATCATTTATTCCTTTTCTACTTAATTGTTCTAGTTACAAATTATGATCAACATTATTATGATTATAATTCATTATGCTTCTTTATTGTAATATCATATATGAATAATAAAAAAAAAAAGATGAAAAATGGTTGTAGGTTACAAATTAACCCATTATGAGCCTTAATTTCATTGTTTTCTATAAAACCATTCAAAACGTGAACTTGCTCCACCATTTATTGTTTGTTTATAACATCCAATCACACCAAATGCTCAATAAACTATTTTTTCCCATAGCTTGTTGCCTGTGTCATGCTTAGTTTGATATTTGTCACTTTGACAGTCCCAAAGTAGAAGTAGCCAACCTAAACTAGTAGCCAATCTTATGAATATGGAGGTAAGAGCTTTCTAGTACTGCTGGTGTTCTACTATTGAACAAAACATACAATCATAAAATACACTTGGACAATGCAAAAAAAAAAGATTGCAGAAGAATTTCAAAGCTGTCAACCAAAAATCAATTTATTACCAGAAATTATGTAGAGATGAAGTAAAAGAAGAAATTGGATGAAAGATGACAATGCTGAAAGCATATAATACTTTTCAATTTCAATTTAGTTTGATGAAGCTCATAAGTAATTTAGATTTTGAATTAAACAATGAATTACTTGCTACTGATATCTTTCTCTCACGTTTTTGAATTTGAATTCGATTCATATAGCTAAATGCTTAGACTATTGAATATTAGTATGCATAGGAAATACATATCTTTTAAAAAATTTTAATTTGTTCATCAGTTTTTTAACTAGATCAATATTGGCTTGTATTTTCTTATCTCTGTTGATACATTCGTGAGGGCTTTGCACACTTTTCTCTGTCCTTACTCTGCACTAAGGAGGCCAACTTTTGATTTGGATCAATTTCTTCTGCTAGGTAAAATTTACTGCTACAATTCGATTTGGTCTCAAATTGATATTTAGTTCAATTTACTTCTCTTTGTATCCATTCATGTGAATAATAAAATAATATTAAGTATGTTAAGTATGGAATATTTTATAATACACACTTTAAAAAAAAAAAAAACTATATCATATGTTTCAATTATGACCTTTTGTAATATTTGGTTATGATCCATTGTGGTGTTGTCATGGTTTTATATTTTGCTTTTTAACTGTACTTATATGTTCTTTTTGTATATATTAGTTTTTATTGAGTTTTGTGAAATGTGGTTGGTTATGATACTATTATTTTGAGATTTTATTCTTCATATATACTCAATTGCTCATTTTCTTTGACAGTTTCATGGCAAATTACTGGGCCATTGGTTTTATTTGGTGTACTTTTTGAACTATAATATGTTTTTCACATTTAGTCATGTGAAAATCTTTCTTTATCTTTTTTATTTATTATTTATTTTTTATGACAATGATTAGTTGTGCCAATGAGTCATGCACTTGTTATTGTGATACTTTGCAAACTCGTTCTTTTTATGGATGTGTACAAATACAATTACAAAAATAGAAAGATGGACAAGAATTGGATTGATTTGCCAAATCAGATGTCAATTGATTGCATGAATGTGATTGATAACTTCCTAGGATTTGCATACAACAATAGAGATGAAAGTCCATCGATTAGTTGTCTGTGTCGCTTTTGTAGTAATCGATACAATTTTTCACAAGTGGTTGTAAGGGAGCATCTTATTTCTAATGGGTTCTTAAAAAAGTACAAAAATTGGATTCATCATAGGGAATCCGATGTTCATTTACATGGTAACCAAGAAAACTAAACATTAATGGTGGATTTAGGGACTAGAGATAATATGGTTAGGATGGTGCAAGAGGCCATTGGAAAATGGAAGACACTTTCAAATTCACATTAGTCAACTTCAATTGTTTGTTGTACCCAACCGATCGTGTTTGCAATGAACCTTTTATATTATCATCCCAAGCCGAGCAAGTTTAGTATGTTCCTAATCCCTTGGAACCAGATTAGCAAGTTGTGGTAAAGACGTCTCAAAGAGGTCTTTTTGATATGAATTCTAATGATGACTCTCAAGTTGAACCCTATATGATTCAACATTTGCAAGACAACGCTATGCTTCGTGATGAAGAAATTGGTTGGATGAGAGAAGGAGCAGAAGGAGCAGAAATTGATGTTAAGGAAGAGGTTTGAACTTTGTTTGTGATTTCTTAGGTTTGTGATTGCTTAGATTCAATTACTCAAAATTCTTCCTATTTTGCTTGTATATTGACTTGGTTATCTTGAATCTTATATAGAAAGAATTGTTCTATTTCTGTGTTGTTTGATTACAGAGGCGCTTCGAGAGAGTAAGCGTAAAATGACCAATCCGACCAGAGGTATCATTCTTTGTCTTTGTTGCATCAATTGAATTCTTTTTCTTGTTGCTGCAACATCCATTTAATTCTTTCTCCAGTTGCAAACAACATAATGTTTTAATTCTTTCTTCTTTTTTCTCCTACTATAATGGACTCATTATGCATTTTGGATGTGTGTATGGATTGTCTAGCAGATACTTTAGAATGGAATTAAGTTGGTCATGATTGTTGCTTGAATAGAATCGTGACTAATATTTTATGCCAAGGATTTCATGTTTGATGGAATGCGTTTCCAAGATGCACTCAAAAGCCTCCTTTCTACAAATGAGTCATCCATCCAGTCGTCCACTATCCAATCGTAATTGTGGTATGTCTATGGTTTAAAAGTTTTTACACATATTTTGCTTTTTACCAAACATTGTCCTTATTTTTTCAAAATATAGGAGGAATACAATGTGCATCTTTGGAAAGTTCATAAGGAGCAACGTACGACTGAGTATTGCGATGGGATTTACCATAAAATCGTTGGGAAAGATGGACATGGGTATTGCAAGACCTATGGGAGAGGAGTTCCTTGGAGTGTGATGTATACGTGAGGCGGCAGCCCATCTCAATCATTAACAACCCCTTCATTTATTGATGAGATTACATAGCGTGTGACACAAGACACTGAGTCTAGGTTTATTACAACAATTGAGAACTTAACAACATGCATTTTGTTCTCAGAGTCACAGGGTGCGGCTAGAAGTACGAGCTTGAGAAGGGTGCAATAATTACAAATTGATGAATTTTACGTTTCATCAAATTTGTAACATATGGAAATTATTAACACATTATACTAACATATTATAGATGCCGGATGCATCTAATGGGCAACAAACTTCAAAAGAAGATGAATAGGTATGCCACTAATATTGAGCAGCAACTTTTGCATCTTTGTGAATCTGATAGTGCCCTATGACCATGTAAATAAATCTGAGCTTATTGTGTCGTGCCCAAAATTTAGACAATTAAATATTAAATTAGGACTAAACCCCAATCAAAATTCCATCATCCAAATCTTAGGGGTGAAACAAAATCTAAACGTTCTCGTTCCCAAAAGGTTTAAGTAAATTTTCATGCTCAAAAGATTATAAGCGGAAAAAAATAAATAACAAAACGCCAACCAAACTAGCCACCATAATTTCATAACTATCCAATACCTTCAACATTAAAGTAATAATAAATAATCAAACAACTTAAATAATGTAAAGTTACAAATCATGCCAATTTGTCAAAATATTAAGGTCATAAATAAATAAATAAATATATAAACTAATATCAATCCTAGGCTTAAAGAAACAAAAGAAGTCCAAAAGACATGTTCAACAACTATAGTTATTTCTCGTCACCACCATAGCTCCAACTAATCTTGCAAAGGAAGCTCGGCTGCGCTCAAATAGAACGCACCCAAGATGCCAAGAGACAAAACGGGTCAGTATACAAGTATACTGGTATGAGTACAAGATTTGACACCCACGTGTCCACCAAACACAAACAAAAGTACATTTAATTCTTGTTACGGGACAAGACAAATAGTTCCACCCGCACCGAGATGAAGGGGTAGTTTCCTGAGATATGGTGGCATTTAGTTTCTTAAATTGAGTATAAAACAAACTAAATAAACATAAAAATTATGGTGGGTTAGTCCTACATAAAAAGTTAGTAAGACCTACCATTCTGTAAAAAATAAAGTTAGTATAATTTAATCATAAGTAAATTGCTGAAGTAGTATAAAAACGCACTGTTTCATGCTTAAATCATTCGAATTGATCAAACTTAAAGAACAAAAGTTGTACAGAATCAAATTTTCTAAAAGGTAACGTAGACGAATTTAGTAGAAACTGAACAAGTTAAGAGAAAAACTTAATAGAAGAACCTAAACAAAATTCAACCAAAAAATCTGAAGTTGAAAATGAAACGAAATTGCCCTAAGATGATTTTTTTGGAAAAAGTTCTGAAAAACCTACATGATTCGTGATTAGATCAAGATTAACTTATTCCAAATCCCAACAATTCAAAACACTCAACCTAAAATCATCAAGCACTTACGAGAGTGATTTTAGTTTGTTTGTTTTTAAGAATAAACAATAAATCGACACAAACGATTTTTTACGTGGAAAAACCACAATTGAAGAACGTTCAATTGTAATAAAAAACCACGGGCGAACCGCCACTAATCAATCCACTACTGAAGAACTAAATGATTACAAAGATACCATACAAATTACCCAACCCAGTCAATTTGTCTCTGAATCTTCTGTAACTCTTTCACCACGCCTTCGTCACGGAACTGATCCTGAAGTTGATTCCACACCACAACTTCACTTGTCGAATTAACGACTACGTAAAGAATCAAACACCTTTTGAAACTTTACGTGTTGACTTTCGAATTCCACCGAAGAGAACTCTCTTGAATATGTAGTATCAACCTCTTTGATGTATGAATCTCAACTCATAAGTTTAGAACTCTCTTAAGAACATCAAAGAAAACTCACAAAACCTCAGAAGAAAACTTCAAACAAAACCCTAAAACTCTTAGATCAGATCTAAGAAAAGTTAACCTAGTTTTAGGAAAAAACCATCTACTTATAGAAAACCAAAAAGAATCCCAACTCTGAAAGAAACCTATCACTTGAAGAAATCCGGATTCTGAAGTTCGCGATCTCCGCTCGAGCGCTCCACAGTCCGCTCGAGCGGCCTGAACAAAATATGTGCATGATTAAGCTGAGATGCGCTCGAGCGCTGAACAGTCCGCTCGAGCGTGAATTCACACCCTTCAGTACTTTTGCGGCCCTGTCAAAATACTGAGTTCCTCCAATCTCCGCTCGAGCGCACAAGACCCCGCTCGAGCGGGAAGAACAAAAACACAAAAAATTACATTTTTATCAACACAAAGTTTTGTCTCCGGATTTGACAATAAAGGGACCTAACAAGTTCAAAACACAAAAAGTGTTCAGAATAATGTTTTTAGTTTACGTAAAACCAATAAAAATGAGCTCGTTTCGTAGGTTAAAACAGTATCTAAAATCTGCATTGCTAAAATGAACAAAAATTGTTATAACCAAGATAACCCGATTAGAAGTTCTAATCAGTTTTTTTAGTAAAAATTTAAAACACAAAAGTTGTCTAGAATTACGTATACATACCTCTGCACAAAATTCGTAATTTATTGAGATCGTTTACTATTTTTTTCAAGATGTACAAATCAAAGCAATTCAAACTCTACCAATAAGTTTATATTTAATTCTTTATACCTTAATTCCACCACTTCAGCCCTTCACTTCTGGCCTATACATACATCCCATGTACCTCCCGTATACCTAACACTGCTCCGAAGCCAAACTTGCATGGGGATATCGTCCCGAGTTTGACCCACACTCCCGAATGGTTAGCATATACATACGTGCATAAATCAAAGTACTCGTCTACTCCTGAGAACAAGACAATAATATATATATACACAATCTCTCATTTACTCATGAGAACAAACATAATAATGCCAAGGCTTAAGGCATTCAAATAAATCTCAAAATCCTGACCTTTTTTTTTTATACACTCTTTCTCACCTACACTCAAATAAAACAACAGTCCATGGAGTTATGGTGAAATGTAAGGAATTTATCTATGGGTTCTAAGTTTATTTTAATTTCATATATGTATGAGTGTGATTACAATCATAAAATAAATACATATAAAAACCCTAAACCTTACATATACATCTAACCAAATAATGAAATCAATCCATCATCTATATACAAATACAAAATTAAACCAACATTAAATAAATAAAAATAAATAAACAAAAACAATGAATTAAACATAAATCAAGGAAAGTGAGTTTTGCAATCATAATATTTTTTTGAAGATCAAAGAATTATTTGAATAATTAATGAAATCACCAAAACAAAACCCTAACCCATTTCTTTTTCTTTTCTCCTCTGCTGTCTCTCTTTTCTTTCTTCTCTTCTTGTAGCTTTCTTTGATGATCTCTCTCTCTCTCTCTCTCTCTCTCTCTCTCTCTCGACTTCTCTCACACACAGAGCACTCTCTGTTCTATTTTTTTTTTTCCTTTCATAATGGCAGCCCCCTTATGATTAACCTAATTGACATTTATATTATATTATATTTTACAAATACAACCTAAATACAACACATATAAATATAAATATCTTATATAAAATTAATATAAATAGCTTTTTTTTCTTTATATATATAATTGGATTAATTATATATAATTAAATAATACATTAAATTAATTAAATAACACATTAAATTATCATGTAGCCACGTAATTAATAAAGCCAAAAATAAAATAAAGTAATAATAATAAATAATGACTTACGAAAAATCAGGGTCGCTACATATTGATTCTTTTTTTTTTTTTTGAACAGTGAGCTTATTGATTTTGTTATTGATGTTATGAGGAAGGAGGCTAAGAATTGTGATTGCTTGCAAGGTATTTTTCAAATTCTTGGCAAATCTGGTATTTGATAGGTGTGAATCAATGGAACTGTGATTTGTTTTTGTGCTATAATTGGAGGTTTTTGTAGCTTGTTTTGATTTGGGTTAATGACTTCGATTCTTTTTTGCCTTTTGCTGAATGTTATTCATCAGGTTTCAAGTAAAGAAGCAGTTTTTTCAAAACTTGATGACTATCATGCTATTTGGTGCTATTGGTACTCTGATGTCCTTTGCCATCATCACATTTGGTATGTTCTTGTATCTACAGTCATTTTCTCTTACTTGTTTATGTGCCTCTATAGGGGAAAAAAAAAAAAAAAAAAAAAACTTAAAAGTGCATAATTATCTGATGAAATATCCATTGGGTGTAGGGCTGCAAACGAATCGAGCTGAGCCAAGCTTTTGAATGTTCAAGCTCATTTATTAAGAATTAGTCGAGCTCGAGCTCGACTCGTCAAATATTTGTTGAACTTGAGCTCGACTCGAGCTCGCTCGATTACATAAATGAGCCGAGTTCGAGCTCAAGCTTGAAAAAAAAAAATTAAAATTAAATTAATTTACTTATTAAGATTAAAGAAATAAAAAATTATGAGTAAAATATATAATAATACTTATATTAACAATTAATTTCATCAATCAAACATGTAAATTAACACAAACACCGAACATAAATAAAAAGTAAAATAGATTATTGAAAATTTATTAATATATTATTAAAAATAAATATTAATTTATTTGTTTTTATGTTCACGAGCCTTATTGAGCCAAGCTTAGGGCTACTCAAACTCAACTTGATTAATAAACTAGCCTAAAAATCGAGCTTGAGCTCGTTCATTTAGTAAACAAGTCGAGCTCAAACGAGCTTTAAACGAACTGAGCTCGAGTTGTTCATGAACAGCTCGGTTCATTTGTAGCCCTAATTGGGTCAGAAAATATCTCATCTGAAGAGGACTGTTGCATCTCAGACAATAAATGTTCCAATTATCAACCATGTTAAGGGCAAGATGCTTAGCAACCTCTTGAATCCTATGATTGTGCTCATAGTTGCATTCCTTAATTCTAATTGCACTATTTGGTGATGACTCTTAGTTAAACTCATAGATGCTTCTAATTCTTCCATGTGCCCGTTTATACATTTATTACATGTACGGTGGGTAATAACTTCAATAGCCTACCCTTCTCATTGTTGTATATTATAGTTGGGAGACTGTAGGAGTTTCAAGGAAGCAAGGTGCATACATAAGTAACTTGGTGCACTGAAGACTCTGGAGGAGTGCTTGTTTCTTGTAAGGATTCTTATAAGAACTACTGTAACCTCAAATGTTTTTTTGTAATTGCTAGGGGTGGAAAAATTTTTGTAGATTTTTTTAGGAACTCCTTGTTATTGTTGCACATTTTTTTTTTTTTTTTTAAGAAAGAGAATTTTATTAAGGGAAGAGATGGAAAGTAATGCATGAATGTTAAGATTTTTGCAAATATCTTTACATTTATTGTATATAATATTTGAATATATATATATGATTGTAAGCATTTTTGTTTTTGTTTTGTCTTTTTTTTGTTTTTCTTTGTTTTTTTTTTGTTTTTATTTTTTTGCGATGGTAACAAGATGTTCGTTAATACATTATAGGCATTTTTTAAAATTTTTTTGCAACAACAAAACATTAGTGGCCATAAGTAGGTTAGGTAGTAGCAAAAATTTGCGACTGTTATTTTACAGTTGCAAAAAGTATTTGCCGTCACAAAAAGTATTTGCCACCCCCACATTGGCAACCACCATTTGCGGTCGCATGGGCCGTCGCAAAAGGTCTTTTGCAACTGTATTTTTATTAGTTGCGACATTTTGTAGCAGTCGCAAAAAGTAATTTTTTTTTAGTAGAGTGATAAATGGTTCGTGGAGATTGGCAAGCAACAAGGCAAGAGTGGCATGGGTGTGCTTTGATGAAGATCAACAAGAAGTGGCTCAGCATGCAACAGATTTGCACCTTTCATCTCCAATGGTAGCTGAAGCTAGGGCGTGTTAATAGACTATTCGTTGGGCACTGGAACAAAGGCATCTTTGTATTTCCATATTTACAAACAACCAAGTTTTGGTAGATGCTTTACAAGGCGAAGTGAAATCACACTGGGAAACATATATGGTTATATTAAATATTAAGCACCTTTGTTGTTCCTTTCAGTTTTTATCTGTTACTACGGGTAATCGCTTTGTAATTAAACCAGCACATAACCTTGTTAGGTATGTTAATGGGTTTGATTAGGGATAGCCACGGGGCGAGTTTGGAGAAGATTTGTCCTCCCCTGCCCCCACTTCGGCGAATAAAACCGCACCCTCACCCTCGCCCCAACCCTGTTGTGGGTGGAATTTTTTAACCTCACCCATGTCCTCATGGATACCCGATACCCGCGGATACTCGATCACATGTCAAATTGCCAAAAAAATTAGTAGTAAGGAAAAAAAATTCAAACATACTGTAGCAAGGGAAAAAAAAAAAAATCAAACATAACTACATTTCAAATTGAAATTCCTTACGCACATTTCATATTCCAAACATGAATATGTGCAAAATCATACACTACTTTTAGGGTTTTATTATGTCTATATTTATATATATTAGGGCAAACTTCACTTTACACTCATGTGGTTTGGGTCATGTATGGTTTACCCCCTAACATTTGGAAATGACTACAAAACGCTCTTATGGTTTATGGACTGAAGAGCACCGTTAAGTCTGTTAACGATTTAATGAAAAAGACTAAAGTACTCCAATATTTTCGTCATTTGTTTTGAAGGTGAAGTGCACTTTAACCCCCTGCAGACACTCCATCTTGACAGGCCATAAGAGTTGGGCGCTTTCTTTTGATGACCCGATGATGAAAATAAGAATGTGTTTCTCACAAAATTCTCAGTAAAAAAGATAGACTTTGTGCTTCATGTAGACCCGACTTTCTTTGCACGCCCCCCTTTCGGAGAGGCGCGAATTGGTCTTACTACAATTCGGACTCCTGTCACGGTTCTGAATCTAATCTCACAAAGTGTAATTTGAGACTGATAAACACCAAAGAGTCCAATCCGACAAATCATTTTGGAAAATCGATTTTGAATCAAATAATGCCAAAACTGGACTGTTTTGCTAGATTATAGAGTCGCCACCTAAATATTTTGTTTTTGGGAAATTTAGGAAACCCTGACTCATGCCGAAGGCCATGTGTCCGTCATCACCAAAGTTGCCTCGGCTCGGGAACTTGGGTACAAGAGGGGAAGGTCCTGAAATGACCACCCCCGCTCGCCCGATCAAAGGATCGGCCTCTACTAAACATGATATGTTGTTTCATACACACATGTGTTCTTATCCAGATTATTGGCTAACTTTACTATGTGATGCGCACAACATAACAAGTGTAGACTAAATCGCAAGATTGGAACAAAACAACTCATGTTTGTTTTCGAAAATGGTTTGAAAGTGCCACTCGCAAGCGGGCTAAAGTGCGGATTTGCCAGCCTCAAGTGGGCTTGAAAACATGATTTTGCCACTTCGCAAAGTGGGCTTAAAACTCACAATCATCGAGTTGTTCCAATTCAGACAATCAAGCCATCACCCACAGGCATTCATGCAGTTTAACACATAAGCAAATAGCCTTATGGCAAGCATGCTATCATGGCAACACTCACACTCATGCAAGTATGCTAAAGCATAACACTTATAGTGTACTCCGAGCCAAAACAAAAGTTAGTTAGAAACCATGCATGATCCTAACTATGCTAGATGCCTAATGCAACACATGCAATAATGCAACTAAATAGGCTCAGCTATCTAAGATGGCATATGAATGCAACAATCGATACACGTATTCAAATAAGTATTGAAATACAATGCAGTTTGAATGATGCGCCAAACCCGGTGCATGCAAGACAAATGAATGATGCAAACATGCAAAGCATAATGTATGCTAATTGAAACGTGCCCTAAAACTAACCATCGAAAGCGGTTAAGTAAAAGGAAGAAAGAAGTGGGATTGGAAGATATGCACACACACACGCACGCTTATTACAACATTGCGCCCTCGCGAAGGAGGGTCCGAATAAATAAGCTAAGCTACACTAAGCTAAGCTAATCAACTAATCTAATTAAGCTAATTAGACTAATTATTACAAAACAAAATAAAGAAATAGCTAAGCTAAGCTACTTAATTATTGCAACACTTAACTAATTAGCACACTAATTAATTAAATTACAATACAAATGCTAACTAAACATGTAAAGCATTAAACCACACTGCCTTAGCTCTGCTTTGGAAAGTAGACATGCATGCATTCGGTTTTCGCCCCGAAAAGCCCACCGCTTTGCTCTTGAGAGACTCTGTTTGCAGGGTTACTCCAAGAACTTTCTACTCTGCCTTACCAATTCCATGCTGAGGAATGCACTAGTGGCCTGCCGGCCATGAGGACTTGCTGCCGGCCACTTGCCGGCCAAAGAGAGGCACTGCCGGCCAATGATGAAGCCTTGCCGGCCATTGATGAAGCACTGCCGGCCACTGGTGTGCTGAATCACCATTCTGCAACAGAGCTCAAACAGAGGAAAATGGAGGGTCTCCCAAGGATATGATTGTACTACACCCTCTCCTTATCATCTCAAAACATCAAAGGAGTGGTACTCTTGGATCCAAAACCACCAATCAAGCATTTTTAATGCATGATGGCCAAAGAATCCAAGTTGTACACTTTCAATAAATGCACAAAACAAGACTCTGGATCACTACCTTATCATGGATGATCAAAGGCAATGGAGACAAAGGAGATTGGCTCATTTCATCACTTTGAGTATGAAATGGGCCAATCTACCTGGTGTTCAATATAACGTCCGATTGAACACAATGCAATGCAACCACATAACATGCTTATCTTGGTCATGTTTTACTTGATTCATTTTATTTACTCATTTTAGCATTACCAAGCCATTCTTTAGCCGGTTAAGTCCAAGTGATTGTCCTCTAATGAGAGAGAGGGTTAACCAAAGGATGGTTTAAGACATGAGAGAGATCATGCCTTTGCCTAGTAGAAACCCTCAAAAGAGAGTTAAAGCCATTGAGCACAAGCTCTCTCTCATGCTTAAACACAACCTGAAGGCCAACCAACCCTCAAAGCAAATTAAAAAGTGAAGAAATGAGGGAGGTTGCAGAATTTCAGTGCTGAAATGGCATGAAAAACAAGACTATAACATGCAAACAACTCATGCACAACATGTTGATAGACTTAAGCATTAAAGTTAGTGAAGAGCTTTACACCAGGACCATGCAATATCACACTCAAATGGCCAAACCAGCCCTAGACAGACCTCGAACATGCCAAAACAGAGGCTAAAATGTGCTGAGATGGTAGCATGAAAAGCAAGAAAATCATGCTCATGTATTGGCTCATAAACAAGGCTCAAAGCACAACTCTCAAAAGCAATGAAAGAGTGAAATATGTGAGAGTGTGAAAAAGATATATGCACTGAATCACATGCTAAATGATGCTAAAACATGTAATCATCACAAGCAAAGCATGTTAGGGGCCTTAGAACTCAAACCTAGTAAGGGCCTTTGCACTACAACCATGCATAACAAGTCTCATATGACCAAGACCACTCAAAACAGAGTTAAAGCATGTCAAAACATTAACAAAAACATGCTGAGGTAGAGCTAACACAAGCTAGAATAATAGGCTAACTCATTAGGCATGTTAGGCTAGTAAGCATAATTACACTACAAGTGCAAGAAGCAAGCAACAAGTGACTTAACCAGCCAAAAATAGAGTTGAAACATGCCAAAATAAGACTTAAAACATACTTGAATTAAGCTACAAAAAGGTAGAAATACATGCTCACATGTTAGGCCATCTATACTTGCAAAGAAGACACAAGGAGGGGAGGCCACCCCCTCCTATTTTGGATCTCAAAACATGGTTTTCACCACTGAAATTCCCTTGGAATTTAGTGGTTAAAAGGCCAAAGAAAGTTGGTTTGCAAGGTGATGAAAGATGGCACAAAAAGCTACACAATCTAAGGAACAAAAGGGAGAGACAACCCCCTAACACAAAATAGGCTCAAACTACCATTTTTAGGACTGAAAAATAGAGTTTTTTTCAATTCAAAACCACCCCCAAAAATAGCACAAAAAGATGGCAAGAAACAAGTATGAAAACAAGCTTAAAGGGTGATAGTTATACCTCTTGAAGGGAAGAGTGATTCTTGGCACCAATTCAAGACAAAAGCCTCTTAAAGAGCTCCAAGATAGCTTCAAGCAACTTCAGCCCAAAGATGAACCACTTTGGTCAAGGATGTATAGGCTAAAGTTTGATGTATACAAGCTTCTAAGCACCAAAGCTCAAGAGAGAGAGGTTTGTAGAGAGAGAGAGAGAGAGAGAGGCTCCCAAACTTTTGCTCCTAAAATGTTTCCCACCTTCAAAACAATAGAGAAAGGCCTCCATATATATAGCAAAAAGAGAGCCTTGGGTTGAAAATATCCCAAAAGGGACAGTTGTAACAGCTGGAACAAAAATATCTGCCAAAAACTAACTTTCTACATCAATGGCCGGCAAGCCATCATTGATGGCTGGCACTTCATCATCCATGGCCGAAAAGGGTCACTCTTGGATGGCAGGGGGCCGGCAATGGCCATTCATGGCCGGCACATGGCCAGAAAATCCCATTTATGGCCAGTATCCTCCACCTCTGGTTGGCCAGAAAAATCTGCTTTTTGGGCCCGACTTCAACCGGACATATCTCCTTTATATGGACTCCTTTGCAGGTCATTCTTGAGCCTAAATTGAATCCCTGGAAGTCTTCTTTCCAATGGTGGCAGCCTCACATCAAAATTCCAACTGCGCAAAAAGATATGCCTCTTTGGGTGAAAACCACTCAGTTTCGATCCTACCCGGATTCATGTCCAACTTCTCCTCAGCTAGTTTTCTTCTCTCCTCTTCCATTTTCTTCAACTCCAAACCCATAAATAAGGTGTTTTGAAATAATGTTCAAAGAGTTCACCTCTCTTTCATTCATTTCCACTTTATCCTTGCTTAGTTTACCGAAAAACGCAACATTTAACAAAATGCGAGCGTCTGAACATCGTAGCAACTTTTTCAAAACGTTTTGAAATAGAGGGTTTAAAGGTCTAAAACCTTTTGGTTAAAATCATTTTGGTCCAAAAAGGGGTATGAGGTTGGGAGTTGAAGCTCCTCTTGTCGAAGAAATCGAATCTTTGCACTGCACATCTTTCATCACCAAGTAAATAATTAGTGGCGACCAAGTCTTAAGGGCAGTCAAAAATGGGGTGTCTACACTTCATTTCCAAAACTAAGCTTTTTTTGGCCAAGTGTTCAAATTCCGTTCAAAAATCTCTTTCGAAACTTTCTTTCTGCGCTTTGCTCCGAATATTTTCGTAGTGTTCCGAGGCTCACTTTTAAACTTCAAAATGAAACATTTTCTCAAGAAGGGATGAGAATTCTGTTGAAAAGTCTTGTTTCATGCAAAGTAGTCAAGCGTTGGCCATTGTTTTGGTTGGCCAGCCAATTTATTGGCTGGCGAACCAACTTTTTAGCTGAATTGCCAAATAATTGGCCAGTCGGCCAATCATCTGGCTAGCTAGCCAAGGTTTTGGCCAACCAAGCCAAGGTTTTGACCGGCTGGCTAATTTGCCCAGGAGCAGGGCAATTTCGGTAGAATTCTTGATGAATCACGCTCCGCACGTGCGAGAGTTGCTGCTGTCCGAAGCTCTGCTTTTTCTTTCCTTCTTGGGCTATGTGTATATCATTTTTTGTATATCACTCTCTCTCTAAATACACTTTTCTCCTCATTCTCTCTACATTCCCTACACCACACAAGATAAAAGCCTTTATTTCGTTAGATCCATTAGATTTTTAACCCAAGTTTCTTCATCAAAGTTGGAGAGCTAACCGAGAGCTTCATCTTGTGTGGTGAAGATCGTGTTTCAACACCATTGATTTTAGGGGTTTCATCTTGTTTCTTCTCCAAACTTGAGGTAGGGAATTTCTTAGAGTTATATATATATATATATTTTTGCAAGATTTTGTTGATTTTTGGAATTTCTCTTGTTAATTTCGAAACTTGATGGTTGGCTCAATAATGTGGGTAGTTTGGGGGTGGATTTACTCATTGTTCCTTTTAAAAATATTTTCTTGAGGGTTTTGAACTACATTGATTGAGAAAAAGAATGTTTTTGAAGAAATCATTTCAAAAGATTTTGGGTGTGTGTGGTTGTGGTGAGAAAACCTAGAGATTTGGGGTTTTTGAAAAGATGTTGAGAACCCATAGATGACATTGTTTTTTTTTCACTATTCTTTGTGCCAAAATGAATAAGTGATTGGAGAATTTCTTATCTCTATGTATGTATATATGTATATATTTATATAAATGATGAGTTTCATGAAATATGAGAAGTGGTGATTTTGGGAGTTGTTGTACAAAGATGTTGATATAGTCTTGAAATGACTAAATTGTTGAGAAATGTGCGAGATGAGGAAATGTTGTTACTTGTTGATAGATTTAATTGAATATGTGGCTATTTTGTGAAATAGCATTGAAAGGAGGAATGGGAAATTTGATTGTTATGGAATTATTGTTGAATATTTGACAATGGAGAAATGTTATGAGGCATTGATAATTGTTGCATTACATATCCATTCAATTAGTTATTACACATTTTGAATTGAGTTTGGAAACGTTTACATTGATAAAAGAAAGTTTGTAAATAAATTTTCATGGAATTGCTTGGGGTAAATACGTTGGTAAGTTCGGATAGGAGGTGTAGATGAAATTGATTAAGTTGGCCTGATTGTTTGGGGTGAAAAACCGAAAACACGCGCGAAGGAGGTACCACTTCCCTTCCGGTTAGCAACCGGTAAAGTGGGGTTTTGGTAGTGCTAATTATGCCTACTTGCAGACACCAACATGGGGATTACCTAAGTCATATTTACCGCCCCCTTGAACTAAGTTGAATTTTTTTGAATTGTTGAGATTTCAAGTTATCATTGAGCATGATGGTTTTCAAAAGACATAAAATGTGATTTTTCTTCAATGGCATGGCATTTGCATTTCATTTGATGAAGTTTGTATAAAATATATATACTTTGTGAAGAATTTTCTACTGGACTTTATGCTCACCCTTTGGGATTTTGGTGTTTGAAAAGACGTGGTGAACCTGCCAAACTAGGGCGTGGATGTATGTATTGAGAGTACAAAGCTCTATATTTTGTTGTGATTGTATTTTTGCAAGCCAAGGGCTAACTATGTATGGGTTTTAGAAAACCATCTTTTGTGTAACCAGGCTTAAGCCTTGGAATCTGTAAGCCCTTGAGGGCATTTATTTAGTTTTGGATTTAATGTCCTACATGCTATAGATTCATGTACTAGGAATCATTGAATATATACCCGCATGTGGGATTATTTTGTATGAACCTCATGATCATGTAATGCAAAGGTTGGAGAAATACTCTTTTCTTACAATGGGCGTTGGTTGGTGTACTTTAATGGTGTTATAATTTTTGGGGCGTTACAACTTGGTATCAGAGCTATCGGGTTTGAATACTTAGGGCTTGTGGAAAGTGGTTGTTTTACCAAAGTGGGTTCATGTCGCATGACTAGGAGATGTTTTGTATTTTGTGACTATGTGATAACATGTTTATATGACTAGATGGGTATGGGATTGGACTTTTGGGATGTTGTTTGCGCCTATTAAATTCCTTGAGGTCTTATTAGACGGGTACTTTATCAATACTCGTTCTACTAAGAAATCTTGGTTGTTCGTGAGACAAATTTCATCGTAAAAGAATGATCCATATGTGCTTATGTGACTATGTGGTTATGTGGAGTGAAATTAAATTGTTTGTATGGTAGAGAAACATATAGAGTTGTTGTGGTCAAACCTGTGAGGCAAGTTGCGAGCACATATGGGTCCGTGTGCTAAATTATTTCTCTTGCCCCTTATTAGGATGTCAGGAAGAGGTCAAGGTTGTGGTGGTAGAGGCGGGAGGCATGGTAGGACTTGTCGGGGTGTGCATGAAGTACTAGTCCATGAGGTTCCGGTGCAAGAGGAGGGGTTCAGTCAAGCTAATACAGCTGAGCAAGCAGGCCAAGCTAATGTGGCCGAGCAAGTGGGGCAAGCAGGTCAAGCCGCAATGGAGGCCCTAGCTTGAGAAATGACGGGGGCTTTGAGGGAATCGATGAACATATTGAGGGCGGAGAACCAAGTCCGAAAGAACGCCATAGAGACAAGGGCGAATTTCCTTACTAGGAAATTTTTGCGGGCCAAGATGGATGAGTTTCATGGTGGCCTCGAACCCAAGAAAGCGGATGAGTGGCTTGAACAAACAATGAAGACATTTGAGATGCTTCACATTGAGGATAGCGAGCTAAGGGTGACTCTAGTGAGTTATTATCTCAAGGGGGATGCGGGCCAATGGTGGAAGTATGCCAAGCGTAGGGTGGAGCCGACGTGGGAAGCTTTTGTGGTTGCCTTCCAAGATAAGTACCTACTTCCCACTGCTAGGGAGAGGTTGAGGCAAGAATTTCAAGACCTCAAGCAACTTAACATGTCTGTGGCCGAGTTTGAGGCGGCCTTCTCTAGTTTGTCTCGGTTTGCATTGGAGTTGGTGGCAACGGAAGAGCGTCGTTACATTGAGTTTGAGAAGAAATTGAGAACTAAGATCTTGTTCAAGGTTGCCGGAAATATGATTCAGAACTATGACCGCCTTGTGGAGGCAGCGACACATGTAGAAATTATTGTATAGGCCGAGGAGAGACTTCAGGGTTCGAGGTCTAGGGGCCACGAGTCACAGGGAAACTATAGGCCTAACAAGAAGAGCAGGAACACCTTTTCATCCCAGTCCCAACCACAGCAGTCCAGATCTACTTTTCCTTTGCCTAGTGCAGTGCCAAAGAAGAATACACCGGGTAGTTTTCCTTGTTTCAAGTGTGGCTAACCAGGTCACAAGGCCTTTTCATGCCCTCAGAAAGGGGGAGGGCAGTAGATGTTGCCGCCACCACCACCTAACCGATCCTAGAGTTAGTCCCAGAGTAGAGGGCAAGGACTTGCTTTCAGTGTGGTTAGCCGGGGCATATGAAGAGGGTTTGCCCGCAGTTGGGAAGCGCATCTGGTGCATCAGGATCCAGGCAGACACAGTGCCACCACTAGGCTCAGTCAGTGCAGCAGGCCTATGCTTCGAGAGAGGAACAGGTTGATCAGAGACCACAGGGGCATGTCTATGTTGTTACCGCGCCAGAGCAGTTACCAGGATCCTCAGTTGTGAAAGGTATTTTTGTTGTGTGTAATTCTTTGGCTAACGTGTTGATAGATACGGGTGCATCTCATTCATTCATATCTACTGCATTTGCTTCTGCATTGGGGTTAGAGGTGGCATGGTTAGCGTCTCCGCTTAAAGTAAAGTTACCAGTTGGGGGTACAGTTGATTTAGATCAGGGATGTCGTGGTTGTGAGATAGAGGTTGCCGGGCGTCGACTTCCGTTTGCTTTTGTATTGTTAGATATGTCGAGTTTTGATGTCATTTTAGGTATGGACTGGTTATCTTCATATCGAGCTGTGATTGATTGTTACCATTAAAGAGTTACAGTGTGCACTTCAAGTGGTGATTGTTTTTATTTTTTGGGAGACCGAGTTGATAGGGTCTTGTCACCAGTTTTTGCAAGATTTTGTTGATTTTAGGAATTTCTCTTGTTAATTTCGAAACTTGATGGTTAGCTCAACAATGTGGGTAGTTTGGGGGTGGATTTACTCCTTGTTCCTTTTAAAAATATTTTCTTGAGGGTTTTGAACTACATTGATTGAGAAAAAGAATGTTTTTGAAGAAATCCTTTCAAAAGATTTTGGATGTGTATGGTTGTGATGAGAAAACCTGGAGATTTGGGGTTTTTGAAAAGTTGTTGAGAACCCATAGATGACATTGTTTTTTTTTTTTTTACTATTCTTTGTGCCAAAATGAATAAGTGATTAGAGAATTTCTTATCTATATGTATGTATATATGTATATATTTATATAAATGATGAGTTTCATGAAATATGAGAAGTGGTGATTTTGGGAGTTGCTGTACAAAGATGTTGATATAGTCCTGAAATGACTAAATTGTTGAGAAATGTACGAGATGAGGAAAAGTTGTTACTTGTTAATAGATTTAATTGAATATGTGGCTATTTTGTGAAATAGCATTGAAAGGAGGAATGGGAAATTTGATTGTTATGGAATTATTGTTGAATATTTGAAAATGGAGAAATGTTATGAGGCATTGATAATTGTTGCATTACATATCCATTCAATTAGTTATTACACATTTTGAATTGAGTTTGGAAACATTTACATTGAGAAAAGAAAGTTTGTTAATAAATTTTCATGGAATTGCTTGGGGTAAATACGTTGGTAAGTTCGGGTAGGAGGTGTAGATGAAATTGATTAAGTTGGCCTGAGTGTCTAGGGTGAAAGACCGAAAACACGCGCGGAGGAGGTACCACTTTCCTTCCGGTTAGCAACCAGTAAAGTGAGGTTTTGGTAATGCTAGTTATGCCTACTTGCAGACACCAACATGGGGATTATCTAAGTCGTATTTACCGCCCCCTTGAACTAAGTTGAATTTTTTTGAATTGTTGAGATTTCAAGTTATCATTGAGCATGATGGTTTTCAAAAGACATAAAATGTGATTTTTCTTCAAAGGCATGGCATTTGCATTTCATTTGATGAAGTTTGTATAATATATATATACTTTGTGAAGAATTTTCTACTGGACTTTATGCTCACCCTATGGGATTTTGGTGTTTGAAAAGACGTGGTGAACCTGCCAAACTAGGGTGTGGATGTATGTGAGAGCACAAAGCTCTATATTTTGTTGTGATTGTATTTTTGCAAGCCAAGGGCTAACTATGTATGGGTTCGAGAAAACCATCTTTTGTGTAACCAGGCTTAAGCCTTGGAATCTGTAAGCCCTTGAGGGCATTTATTTATTTTTGGATTTAATGTCCTACATGCTATAGATTCATGTACTAGGAATCATTGGATGTATACCCGCATGTGGGATTATTTTGTATGAACCTCATGATCGTGTAATGCAAAGGTTGGAGAAATATTCTTTTCTTATAATGGGCGTTGGTTGGTGTACTTTAATGGTGTTATAATTTTTGGGGTGTTACAGCGTGTGGGTTATGCCCATTTTAGATATTTCTTGATAGATTCATGCACGAGTAACACACCTACCCTCTCCATGATTATCCTTTGGCCTCCATTGTCAAAAGGGTGTTTGTTTCCCTTCCAAAAGGGAGCAATCATCCTCCTCACCCATGGTCCGTTGTCACCCACTATTTTCCTTGATTGAGCCTGCCATCATTGTTGATATGGAGGAGAAGGATGTACGTATCGAAAAAAGGACAAGAGAATTGAATTGAAGGAGAAAACTTAAGTTTTGAGCCAAAACTTCAAATACACAGAGATATATCATCTTTCAATATATCAAACCAAGCCCATAAATTATGTTAGAACCATACTTAAATAGCTTCGATCAAAAGAGAGTGAGTGTTGTTGAGCCAAAACTTAAAATACACAGTGATATATCATCTTTCAATATATCAAACCAAGCCCATAAATTCTGTTAAAGCTATACTTAAATAGCTTCGATCAAAAGAGAGTGAGTGTTGTTGAAAAGAGAGAAAATAACACTGTTAAATAGTCAAAAAATACCATTCCAAATTGAATTTAGAATTTTCAACCAGAGAATTGAGAACACACTTCCTAAGCTTGAGGGTGATCAAAAGGAAGTTTGGAAATCAAATCCTTCCTTGGAAGGTTAATTTTACACACTTTCCATTTTTTTCTACTTTCTTGCATTTTCTTTCTGGTATTGCTTTTCTTGCTTCAATTTCATATTATAGACTTCTTGTAAGCTAACTGGAAGTGATTAGTTAAGCCACTTGCATCTTTTCTGTCTATTTTTCTGGTGTTTGAAGCAAGATAGAGTTTGGCCTGGCCTTATTGGCCGGCCAACTCATCTTTTGGCCGACCGTCCCTCTTTTCCTAGACAAAACCCAGTAGCCTCCCGGTGTCGAGTAGAACAGTCTCCGACGGTCTCCGAAGCCCGCTAAAGCTCCTGTTGTTTTTACTGTTTTTAGTTTAATTAGAGAGTGTATGTGAGGATTTCAATTTTGTTGTAATATTTTATTCATTTCCTTTTGTAGACACCCCATTTTTGACCGACCTTAAGACTCAGACATCATCGATTGAGCGCTCGGTGATTGCGCATGTTGTGCTCGTTTTGAGGTTTCGGAGTTTTGGCTGAGAGCCTTGCCTCCTGGCCTCTGAACTCTTTGTGCTTTGGCTCGGTTTGCGGACCAAGCCTTGTTTTCCTTGCCTGAGGGAAGGAGAGGTCTTGTAGACCACTCTTTTGTGGTCGTAGACCACTTTCCTGCTCGGAGACTAATTTCCGATTTTTGGAGCCTTCGGCCGTGAGCCTTGTCTCGGGACCGCTCAACGTTCTCCGTTTGGCGTGGTTTTTGAACCACACCTTGTTTCCTTGGCCTAGAGGGCCACTGTGGTTTGGGAGACCACTTTTGTGGTCGTAAACCACTTTTGGTGCTCGACAGCTAGTTTTCGAGGCTCCCGGCTGCGCGCCTTGCCTCCCGAACTTTCGTCTTGCATCCATTTTGGTTTGTTTTTGGTACAAACCTTGTTTTCCTTGTTCGGAAGGTGATATAAGGGTGGGAGACCAGTTCTTCCCCTTGGAGACCGCTTTGCTTCTCGCCAGCCAGTTTTCTGGTCGGGAAACTGGTTTGCTGGGTCTTTGGACCATCTTTTCTGGCCGGCCACCACTCCACTGCATTGTTTTCATGTTGCTGACCATCTCCCACCATGGCTGACCAGTTGTCTTCTTGGGAGACCACTTAAAGTGGTCGGCCGAGCTGGCACAGCTGCAGAGCACAAGAACCATCCTCCATACACGTATATGGAGGGATGGCCTTGAGCCTTAGCTTCTTCAAGAAGCTTGTGCTTTTGCTCTCTATAAGAGGGAGGCTCCCCCTCCCTCCTCCAGGTTCAGTTTTTTTGGTTAGAGAATGATAGATACACCTTTATCTCTATATCTCTCTCTTTGCTTCATTTTTATGCCTTAAAGTGTCATTTTGTCTCACTTTTGTACACAAACACACACTCAAACACCATACTCTTGGAGCTGAGGTCCCTTGAAGTTGTTTTTGGAGTTCTTGGACTGGTTTGAGCTTAAAGAAGCTGCTGGAATTGCAGCTTTGAAGGTGGTCTTCAAGGGTGAGCCTTTAACCTTTTAAACCCCCATTTTTGCTTAAGCTTTTAGCCCTACTTGCATGCTGTTTTAAGCTTAACTCTTAACTACAAAAAGTTCTGAATTTTGGTGCTTAAGATCTTTGTTTAAGGTCACTTTTGTATTTGGGGTTGTTTACCCCCTCTTAGGCCTTGTTTGGCCTTGCTTTTGTGCCTTCTTTGTGAGCTTTTGGGACCACCTTGTTTTGGCCTTCTCAGCACTGAAATCCAGAGGAATTTCAATGGTGGGGATGGTGTTTTGAGGTCCCCAAAAGGAGAGGGTCATCCCCTCTCCTTGTGTCTTCAATACTTGTCTTGAATGCCTCATGTGTGAGCATGTTTGTTAAGTTTATGTTGGCCATATCTTAACTTGTATTTGGGCTTATTTTGCGAAGGCATACCACTATTTTTACTTGGTTTGGTCACTCCATGCGTGGTTTATACACTTGCAGTGTAAATCTCATAAACTAGCTTTGTATGCTTCATGAAGTAGCATGTCATTCTAGCTTGCCTTGAGTCCATTTCAGCATGTTTTTGGTGATGTTTTGCCATGTCATACCTCTGTTAGGGTTTGGTTTGGTCACCTCTTGCATGCTCCATGCACTTGTAGTGCATTTCCATGAATTAGCCTAACATGCATCATGCTTTAACATGTCATTCTAGCATGCTTTTGGCTTAACTTCAAGAAGCTTTTGTCCATGTTTTAGCATGCTCTAGCTCTAATTTTGGTTGTTTTGGCCATGCATGACTTGCTTTGTATAGCAATAGTTCAATCTAGCCTGTTAGCTTTGTGCACCAAGTCTACTAGCATGCATTGCTTGGACTATTTGAATGATTTGGCATCATTTATTATGTGATTTCAGTCCATGTTTTGTCCTCATGCACTTGCATTTATCACTCATTCAATGCGTTGGAGGGTTTGCCCCTTTATGCCTTAACATGAACCATTGCGTATGTCTTCATGCCTAAGCTTGCGAGCTATCATTTCAATGCTTGTTTGGGGTTATTTTGCCATGATATAACTCTGATTTTTGTTGGTCAAGTCATCCCATGCTTGGTCTTAATAGGTGTAGTGTAATCCACCTTATTTACCTTGTATGCATCATGCCTTATGCCCTTCATGCTAGCATATTTTAGCTTCCTTCCATGCATATTTTAGACTCATCTTGACATGTTCTAGGACTGTTTTGGGTTTCCCTTGCCATATGCTTCATGTTTTGCATAGCTATAGTGTAAGTACCTATGCTAGCTTCAAGCTTCGGGCACCAGAGCATGCTTCATTTGTGTTGTGTACATGATTTGGCATCACTTAACATGTTATTTCAAGTATTTAGCATCGCCATGTTCCCACTTCATTAACTCTTTGAATGCCTTTAAGTGTTGTGCATTGTTGCCTTACTTATGGCCTAGCATGTATGCCATCTTGCCTAGACCTTTGAGCCCCTAACTTAGCATGTTTTGGTCCATGTTTAGACCTACTTGAGCTCTGTTTGTGGTTGGTTCATGCATATTTGCCATGTATTGCATGCCTCATTTGTAGTCCTCTTTATTAGCCTTCATGCTTTAGGACCTTTGCATGCTATACTTGTGTTTGTTTGAATGATTTGGCATCATTTCTTACGTAATTTCAGTGCATTTAGTGTTGTTACACTTCTGCATATATCACTCCTTGAGCCTTCTTGAGGGTTGTGCTCTTAGGCCTGCTTGGTTGGCCAATGCATTGTGCATGCATGCCTTGCCTTTTGTGCCTTAGTTTCATAATTATGGCCACTGATTTTGGCATGGCTGAGGTCTACCCACATTCGGTTTAAGTCCATTGAGCATTGTGTATGCCATGTTACATCGCATCGTGCATGTTATGTTATTGTTTGCATTGCGCATGCCATGCTCTTGATTCGCATTGTGTATGCCATGATCATATTGCATTGAGTATGCCATGATATCCATTGCATTGAGTATGCCATATTGTTCATTGCATTTGTGTATGCTATGTTCATTCGCATTGTGTATGCTAGTTGCATTGTATCATATTGTTGCATGCTTATGTTGTCTTGCATTGAGTATGCATGCATTAGCATTGTGCATGTCATTAGCCTTGTTAGGTTGTTCATGTTGCATTACATGTTTGCATGCTCAAGTCATATTGCATATTTGCATGCTTGTGTTGCATTGCATTTTCGCATATTCCATGTTATATAACATTGTGCATGCCATGTTATGTGTTGCATTTTATTTGGAATAGGTGTTAGTCCAAACACGAGAAACAAGGGGCATTTTATACTTACAGTGATGAAACGTGCCTCAATTCTCGGTCGCCGATGCTCTTGATCATACATGATAGAGTTTTAGGCCTTATGTGTTTACTTGTGCATTCATTTTACATTGAATTGTGCAACTTTGCCTCTCGGCCATCATGCATTGAAATGCGCGATTGGTGGCCCGAGGGCCGAGAACCACACCCCCTTGAGCTTATGAAATGATAAGGAGGGTGGTTGTGCACACATACCTTGCAAATACATTGCCATGCCCTTTCTTGCTCTCTGTTGCAGCAAATTGGAAGAATGTAGCAACAACTAGTCAGCCAACCAGAGAAACTAGATGGCCGACCACTTTTTCTGGTTTGCAGTAGCAAAAAGTGGTCGGTAGGTGGCTGCAAACACCAACAACTGGTCGGCCACCCTCCCACAGGTCCCCAAGGTGAGTTAGAAGCTATCTGGAGCTTGGTGCAAGTTTCTGAGAGCATTTGCAAACAGATGCAAATTGGGGCATCGCGACGGATTTCCAAACGAGGCGACCAGGCATGCATACACTCTTCTCCCTCTGAAGACATTACTTTACTACTTTACTTAACTAATTTGCTTAGCTAGTTTATGCTTTGGATTCTGTATTTAAGTAGTTAATGCGTTTAGCTACTTAATTGTTTTGTAATAGTTAGCTAACTAGGATTAGTTAATTAGCTTCGTTGTGATGTAATCATTAGTTTAATTAGCTTAGATTAGCTAGTTAGCTTTTTATTCAGACCCTCTGTCGAGAGGGACAACTATTGTAATAAGCATGCGTGTGTGTGATGCATGTCTTCCAATCCCAATTTCTTTCTCCCTTTTACTTAACCGCTTATGATGGTTAGTTTTAGGGCATATTTCGTTTAGCATACCTTATGCTCGCATGTGTGCATCCATTCATCTATCTTGCATGCACCGGGCTCGGCGCATCATACTAATTGCATTGTATTTTAATTCCTATTTGAATACATGTTATCAAGTTGCATTTCACATGCCATCTTAGAATAGCCAAGCCTATTTTAGTTGCATTCTCGCATGTGTTGCATTAGCCATCTTAACATGAACTAGGATCATGCATGATTTCTAACTAGTTCTCTGTTTTGGCTTGGAGTACACTGTGAGTGTTTACGCTTTAGCATACTGCATGCATGTTAATGTTGCCGTGAAAGCATGCTTGCCATGAGGCTAACTGCTTATTTGATATAACTGCCTGAATGCCTGTGGGTGAAGGTTGGATTACTTGAATTGGAACAATTCATTAAAATCCCTGATTTATCCTACTTACGAGTAGCAAACTCCAAACCATTTTCAAACGAACATGCAATGTTTTGTTCCAAGTTAGGCGATCTAGTCTATACTTGTATGCTGTGCGTATCACATAGTAATTTTAGGTTAAATAACTGGAATAAGAACACATGTGTTTTCAAAAACAAAATATCATGCTTAGTACAGGCCGATCTTTGATCGAGCGAGCGGGGATGCTCACTGCATGACCTTCCCCTCTCGTACCTAAGTTCCTGAGCCGAGGCAACTTTGGTGATGACGGACACATGGCCTTAGGCACGAGTCAGGGTTTCCTAAATTCCCCCAAAATAAAATATTTAGGTGGCGACTCTGTATCTGGTAAAGCAGTCCATGTTTGGCACTTCTTTATTAAAATCAGTTTTCCAAAAACGATTTGCCGAATTTGGACTCTTTGGTGATTTATCGGTCTTGCATTGCACTTTGCGAGATTAGATTCAGAACCGTGACATTGAGTCCGAACTGTAGTAGCTCAGAACAAAACGAGATTCGCGCCCCTCGCGAGCGCGGATATCGGAGAGTTCCCGGGAGCGCGTCTACAGTTTCTGGCGACTCCGCTGGGGACTTAGCGAACTTGACTCGAACTCATGATATCTTGTTTTGACTACACTTATGTGTTTCTTTGCATTCCATTTGCATTGGTGCGCCTAAGTCACCGTGTTCGCCGTCTGCTATTCCTGAACGGTTAGCTTGAGGCTGTGTGCCATAAGGTTGATCGGTTACGGGCTCTGCCACGATGGGAACACAAACCCTGGTTGTTACCAGGGCACCCTTTTTGACCATTCGATCTAGTGCATGTCGGAATCCATAGTGACCATTCCAAACTAGGACTGGTTGCTTATCCGGTTATAGGTTGTTTGAAACCGCTGTGTGCGTAGTGAAACCCTAGCCCCTGACAAAATAGGACAGGGAAACCCTACCCTAACATAGGGGTGTTTTGGCTCTCATTTGCTTGTTATGTGCTTTTAGAGTGTGCCTCTACAGGGAATGCATGTAACAGTTTGCAAGTCTGGGTATCAGGCCTGAGGGCATCAGTGTTTGGGAATCAGTTTTATCTAAGGATATTAGATTTGGGGCAGCCATTTGGGTACAGTAAACAGCGCTTGAGAGCAGAGTATTCAGCTTACAAGTGCCAACTGCGTGTTGTCATGTCAACTGTGTGTTGTCTTTATTTATGCCGTTATGCTAGTTGTATGTTTCCTTATTATGCTTTATTTATCTTTTTGCAAGGTAATTTAGCACAATTGCATCCGACCAAGCAGATATTCCCTGAGCACTCTGGGTTAGAGGTCGAAGACTTAATCGATCCAGGGATCTGATAGGCGGACAAGCAGTGTTTCTTTCTTTACCCCAAGTTGCTAAGCAGAGGTCAAGAAGGCGCAGTGTATCAGTACAGAGGTTGCCAGATCAGCGGTCCTTGAACAGTCAGGCTGAGATCTTAGTTTCTACTGCAAAGTCAGATATACCGGTTGTTCAGTTAGATCAAGACAATATGGCAGGTTTGGAAGAGATGATGCGTCAGCTCCAGGAAAGTATGAAAGCCATGCAGCAGGATGTTGCCCGCCAGGTAGAAGTGGCTGCACATTACGCAGAAGTAGTAGCCCAACAGGTAGAGTTAATTGCCAGGCTACACCAGCAAACTGGAGCATCTGCTTCGCACCCAGCTCCTCCCCCACCAAGAGTTCCAATACTCGGGGAAACAACCAACGTCCAGGAAAATACGGACGTTCCAACGGGGCTAGCTCCACCCCTAATCCTATCCTAGCTGTCTAAAGCACCCACCAACCTAGTGGATTCACCGTTTGAGTTCGAGGTGGATCCAACGGCATTAAAAGTGAGCAAGCTAGAAAAGCTTTTCAAGAAGTCTCAAGGTGTGAAATCCATTCCAGATATAGAGGATGGATATACCGACTCGGCCGTGACGCTGCCAGACTGGTTTAAAATGCCACACATCCACCGCTTTGATGGGTCTGGAGATCCTATGGTGCACCTGCGACTGTTTTCAGACATCTTAAGGCCAATGGGCCTCATCAGATTACAGAAGCTTTCCCTGTTTGGCCGGACCCTGTCGGGTGTAGTGGCCATTTGGTATGCAAAACTGGAGGACTCCATTAGGAGAAGTTGGGAGGAGATGGCTGAGGCCTTCATAGCTCAATACTCCTACAATACACAGATCGAGGTCACAACTCGTGATCTCGAGACCACTAGGCAAGAGCCAAAGGAGAGCTTCTCCGATTTTGTGACCCGCTGGAGGGCTAAAGCCTCGATGATGACCATCAGGCCTGTTGACAAAGATCATATTCGGATGGTTATGTGCAACCTCCAGCCCAAGCTCATGCAAAAGATGATCGTTCTCCCCCTACCCACCTTTGCAGATTTACATGAGATTGGGGTGCAGATCGAGGACGCAATGAAACAAGGTCTGATTGACCATGAGAGAGAGCTGCCCAAGAGGGCATTCAACCGCAGTACGAATGCAGGCACAAGCAGTGCTGCAGCTACCAGATCTTCAGATGTGGGAATGGTCACCACCACCCCTCCCAAAACCCTTGCAGCTACACCCTTTACCGGTGTGTCCGGAAGTAGCTCGCAAACAGCCAAATATGCCCCCAGAGGCCAAAGAACCTTCACCCCACTATACATGCCTTTGTCCAAGGCTTTGGGGGTTTTGATCAAGAAAGGGCACTTGAAACCCCTAGAGCCGCGGTCCTTACCAGAAAAACTTCTTCCTTCCCATAACCCGGCGAAGTACTGCGCCTATCACCAACAGCATGGTCACGAAACCGTTCGATTGCGTCATGAGATTTAGGATCTCATTGACAACAAAGTAATCGTGCCTCCGGAGAAACCAAATGTCACAACCAACCCACTCCCACCACATAACCAAGCTCCACCTCCCAAACATATCAACTTCATCCAAACTGGGGTTGTGTCATATGACCCTAGCATATATATCACCTCTTCCCACCTACCCAAGCCGGAGGTGTTCATTCCTGACAGCACTGACTTGTGCATGTTGGACATCTCCCAAACCCAATCTGAACTCGTGGTGGTGACTATCGAAGATAGAATTGGGTCGACTGTTGAGGCAGACGGGAATGATCAGTCAGAGCCTGAGGGGTCTGCGAATTTTGTGTACAACCCGAGCGGTTACATTACTTCAACGGATCGGTCTAGACCAAGAGTAGAGCTCCCGGTTGGGACAGAGATCTATGTAGCTCGAGAGGATGGACCTAATCAAGGGCTAGATGACCTGGCAGAACTAGAGGAGGACATTACAAATCTGCAATTCTTTGAAGAACAAGATTCAGGGGACGTGACTATTAACTGGTTCGACATGGAAGGGTCAGTAGAGGTTACTGGGTGGCTCAGCGACGAGCCGGATGTTGTTGAGCAGTCTCAACCAGAACAAGATTCGTCAGACATGGGGACATCGGTAGTGACCGAAATGGCTAGAGATCAGAATGAACCGCTGGAGAGCACTGGTGTTAAGAATTTTGCTTAGGATCAGAACAGTTTGAGTACAGAGGATACTGAGCAGCAGGCTGCACTGAAACAGTTTGAGTAAGAGAAGATCGAAGATCTGGAAAGGGCTAGAAAGGCCAAAGCCCCTGTGGGGACTGAATGTGCTGTGAGCATGGGAACGGAATATGCTGTGCGCACAGGAACAGTTGTAACAGAACCAGATAGTTGCTTGTCGATGGCCGACGAAATGTGGTGGGAAGATGACGACCTATGTCTCGCCCACACAGACGAAGATTGGGGGAACAACCAGCCGGATGATACCTGGTATATTGGAGAGGTGGACTACATGACCAGGAGTGGGCGGTGCTTCAAGCCCCCACACCTAGATCAACCAGAGGCGTCCGTGAAGGACAAGGAGGCAGAGAAGCAGAAAGAAAAGTTACTCGAGGAGGAGGCTGTGCTGAAACAGCTTAAGAAGATACAAGCAGACATCTCCATTTGGGGACTGCTTATGGCTTCAAGAGTTCATAGACAGGCCGTCCTTTCTGCAATGGACAGAGCCAAACTTTCAATCGACACCACGCCTGAACAGCTGGTAGGGTTGGTTTTTCCGGGAGGAGCTTCCCCGACGCTAACCTTCACTGACAAGGAGCTGCCGCCTAAGGGCGCAAATCATAACAAACCACTCTACATCTCTGTGGAGTGTAGAGATAAATGGATACCAGTAGTTCTTTTTGACACAGGATCTGCTATCAACGTGTGCCCGTCAAGGATAACATATGCAATCGGGTTGAAGCCCGCGGACTTTGTACCCACTGCCCAGGTGATTCAGGCATATGACAATACCAGCAGAGAAGTGATGGGGACTGTACAGATTCAGACTCAAGTTGGTCCAGGACAACACGATATTGACTTTCATGTCTTGGACGTTCCCGCAACCTTCAATCTACTCCTAGGGCGGCCGTGGCTGCACCAGGTGAAGGCAGTCTCTTCCACCCTGCATCAGATGTTGAAGTACCCCCACGAGAAGGGAGTGGCTATTGTTTTTGGGAATTCTTCAATCCATCCGCTGCCAGAGGTTTCTACACTAGTTCTGGAAATCGAGCATGGCGCGGAGGATGTGTTCTTGTCAGGATTTACCCTAGCTGAGGCTCAGGTTGTACAGAACATATTAGCAATTGACGAGGGGTTATATGTCAGTGCACCGTCAGTGTACCTCATGAACAAGCTCCAATACATCCCCGGGACGGGATTAGGGCGCAGTGGCTGGAAAGGCGTTGCAACATCGGCCGAAGTGCCGCATAACCCGCATACCTTTGGCTTAGGTTACCTGCCTACCAAGGAGGACTGAGTGGGGAAAGGCAAAGAGATGGCCGGAAGGGCCAGAGCCAAGCAAACCGGGAAACCTTATGAGTTGATGCACCGGCCCATTTAGGGCACCCTGAACGGACGTTTTGTTTGGGAGGGAGAAGACTTCCCGTTTTGCGGCTTCCCAGAGCCATGGCTAAACGCAGAAAGGCGGCGGTTGCCGGGGTTTGAGATATTCTTTGACTTGTAATTGTCTGGGGATGATGTTGCTGAGAAGCAGACAGACCCACCAGCTGAGGTTGAGCAATGTAGGGATGAGGATTCCGAGAGCGCAGAGATTGAAATGGGGGTAGCACTGGCTTGTCTACTTTCAAATCCTTCGATCGTACATGAGTGCTTGGGGGATAACTTCTCGGTGGCCACGATCAGGAATGAAACGGCTGCGAGCCCATCTTCAAACATTCTGGATGCATCCATCGCACCCTCCCTCATCTGGCAATACGATGAGGGATTCTTATTGAGCAGCACCGGGTCAGGTGAGCCGGAATCTGATTCCACTAAGTCCGTAGAGTCGGAATCAGGTTCCAGCTTGTCTGAGTCTGAGTCCGGTATTCTTGGGGGTGACAACCCGGATGCCACAGTCCTGTCTAGGTCGTCTTTTTCTTTTTCCTTTGAGCCTGTTGTAACAGAGGAATCAGACGATGTAGAAGTGATTAATGAGAATTGTGCGGTTGTGGCCTTCGATTACTTTTCTATGCCTTTGGTTTATTGCATTAATTAGGGCTTTCAAAATTTTGATGAAAACGATGAGGAAGAAATTCCTCTGGTTTTGAAGTATTTGCTTGACCAAGAGCAGGAGAGGTTTGTAAAACCCTTGGTTGATGAAATCACCACAATTAATGTTGGTACTGAAAAGGACCTGTGGCTGGTCCAGATTGGGTCCACGTTGTCTTCAGAGGAGCGCGAGCGCTTAGTCGCTTTATTAAAAGATTTCAAAGATGTTTTCGCATGGTCCTACGAAGACATGCCTGGAATCGATCTTGAGATTGTATAGCACCGGATCCCTCTTGACCCAGAGGCCCGACCTGTTAAGCAGAAGCTCAGAAGGATCCGCCCTGATTGGGCTCTCAAGATCAAAGAAGAGGTCACCAAGCAATTTGACGCAGGGTTCCTGCTGGTATCCAAATACCCAACTTGGTTGGCCAACATAGTTCCTGTGCCGAAGAAAGACGACAGAATTCGGGTATGTGTGGACTTCAGAGATTTGAATAAAGCCAGTCCGAAGGACGACTTTCCTCTGCCACATATCGATGAGTTAGTGGACTTCACTGCAGGGCATGTGCTGCTCTCGTTCATGGATGGGTTTTCTGGCTACAATCAGATTCTGATGGCACCCGAAGACTAGGAGAAGATTGCTTTCACCACCTCGTGGGGGACCTATTGTTATAGGGTAATGCCGTTTGGGTTGAAGAACGCTGGAGCTACGTATCAGCGGGCTGCGACCACAATATTGCATGACATGATCCATAAAGAGGTGGAGGTGTACGTGGATGACATGATTGTCAAGTCCAAGGAAAGAGAGGGCCACTGCACTGCCCTGCAGAAATTTTTCCAAAGGATCAGAGAGTATCGGTTGCGGCTGAATCCTTAGAAATGTACATTCGGTGTTACAGCAGGGAAAATGTTGGGGTTCTTGATCACACAAAGGGGCATCGAGGTCGACCCTTCCAAAATCAAGGCCATCTTAGAAATGCCACCACCAAGGACTGAAAAGGAGGTGCGAGGCTTTCTGGGTAAAGTGCAATTCATAAGACGGTTTATTGCTAAATTAACCTTGACTTGTGAACCACTCTTTGGTCTCCTGAAGAAAGGAACGAAGTTCCAATGGGACGGCCGATGCCAAGCTGCTTTCGAACAGATCAAGCAATATCTACAGAACCCACCTGTGTTGTCACCGCCTGAGCCGGGGAAGCCGTTGATTCTGTATCTTTCAGTGACTGAAACTACAATGGGCTGCATGCTTGCACAAGAGTCCGAGGACAAAGTGGAGAAGGCTATCTACTATCTGAGCAAGAAAATACTGGATTACGAGACCCGCTACACTCCGTTGGAGAAGGCTTGTTTGGCCTTGGTATGGGCTACCAGGAAGTTGCGGCATTACTTGTTAGCTCACTTCGTAATACTGGTTTCAAGATTAGATCCCATCAAATATCTTTTCGAGAAACCGGCACTTACGGGTAGGCTAGCCCGTTGGTTGCTTCTGCTTTCCGAATTCGATATGAAGTATGTGACGTGCAAGTCAGTGAAAGGGAGAGCAGTAACGGAGTTCCTAGCCGATCACCCAGTTGAAGGGGATGAAGCAGTTGAGTATTTATTCCCAGACGAGGCCATTCTATATGTCGAAGATGAGACTTGGACGATGTACTTTAACGGAGCGTCAAACCAATACGGGTGTGGGATAGGGGTGTTGCTGATAGCACCCAACAATTCCCGCATACCTCTAGCATTCAAACTCCGGTTCAGAGTATCGAACAATGAGGCAGAGTATGAAGCATGTATTGCTGGTTTAGAAGCTGCCCTAGAACTAGGTGCAAAACGGTTGGACGTCATCGGGGACTCGAACCTTGTTGTATCTCAAGCTAAAGGAGATTGGAAAGTCAAAGAAGAAAAAATAAGAATCTATCACTAGACCTTGGACGTGCTGATTCCTCGGTTTGAGAAGCTGAACTTCGGTCATCTGTTAAGAGAGAACAACAGGTTCGCAAATTCATTGGCAACTCTATCTTCTATGATAGACATCCCTTTCGGAGTCCAGATGCGTCCGATCATCATCAAACAGAAATTTGTGCCGGCCTACGAGCTGATTGCTGCCATAGACGAGGTGCAAGATGAAAATCTCTAGTATTATGATGTCTGGAACTTCTTAGAAAAAGAGGCGTATCCACCAAGGGCAAATGCCAAAGATAAGAGGGCAATTCGAAGAATGGCTGCTCAGTTCATCGTCTGCGGGGGTAAACTGTACAAGAGAGGTCATCTCGGGATGCATAAACTGTGTGTTGATGCTGAAGAATCCAAGCGCCTATGGAGGCCATCCATGGAGGAGAGTGCGGAGCGCACATGAATGGGGTGATGCTAGCTCGGAAATCCTTAGACAGGGTTATTATGGTCCACCATGGAGGAGGATTGTATTGCTTTGTCCGGCGATGCCACAAATGTCAGATCCATGCAAACCGCATGAACATTCCGCCATCGAAGCTGTACAACATGACTTCGCCATGGCCATTTTCAGTCTGGGGGATTGATGTAATTGGGGCTGTCACTCCGAAGGGGTCCAACGGGCATGAGTACATTCTGGTCGATAGACTACTTCACGAAGTGGGTTGAGGCCCAATCTTATGCGGTGTTGAAGGCTTCATGTCGCCAAGTTCATCAGGAACAACATCATCATCTCGCTACGGGTCCGAATGAGATCATTTCAGATAATGGTTCCCACTTCAAGAAGGAGGTGATCGATTTGTTGGAGAAGTATAATGTGGCTTTTCATAAGTCGTCTACATACCGGCCACAGACCAACGGAGCAGTTGAGGCCGCCAACAAGAACATCAAGCATATACTGCAGAAGATGGTGGAAACCTATCGGGACTGGCCAGATAAGCTGCCATTTGCTCTGTGGGGCTACCGGACTTCAATTCGAACTTCTACTGGGGCGACTCCGTATTCCTTGGTTTATGAGATGGAGGCTGTTCTGCCTATCAAAGCTGAAGTTCTATCATTGCGAGTATTGGCTGAGTATCAGATGGCTGAGGCAGATTGGCAGCAAAGCAGGTTCGAAAAACTCATGCTTTTTGATAAGAGGAGGCTGAAAGCACTGTATCATGTTCAGGGTTATCAACGACGAATTGCCAGGGCTTTCAACAAGAAGGTTAAGTCCAGGAATTTGAAAGAAGGAGATTTGGTGCTCAAAGATAACCGAGCTCCCATCCACAACCCTAGGGGCAAGTTCAGACCCAATTGGACTGGTCCTTACATCATTAAGTCTATCTGGTCGGGTGGAGCTGTAGTTCTGATGGACCTAGATGGCTTAGAGTTCTCCCAACCGATCAACATGGACAAGTTGAAGAAATACTTTCCCTGAGTGGCTCGCTAGGCCGAAAACCCGAAAGGGCGACCTAGGCAAAAGTTAGAGCATAGAAAATTTGAAATAATAAAAACTGAGCTCGCAAGGTTGAAAACCCAGAAAGGGCGGCCTTGGCAAAAGTTAGAGCGCAAAAGGAGAGAGTTAATACACGAGTGAACCCGAGCCGAACTACGTAAGGCTTGATTCCCATCTTTGGGATACGTAAGCAACTTCATTCTGAAGTCCAGCCATAAACACTTCCCCGATCAACTTTGTCTGTGTGATCCTGTTGGTCATCTTTGTCTATTCTGCATTCAAGAGCTCGGTTGTGATCTCCAGTGCAGTGCTATTTAGACTAGGGGTAACTTTCCAGTTGTAGGGATCCGGGGTTGTACATCTCAGTGATAGATCTCGGACATGTCCAATTTTGATCCATATCGAAAATGGTTTTGACAAGTTTTAATAAAAGTTGATTTTGCTCAAATTAATCTTTTTACAACTTAGACTATTTTTGGACCAAACGGAAAATTTTCAATACCCACAACCTTCAATTGCATTGATTTCAATACAGAGTTCTCCTACTCTTGAACACAAATTGAAGTTGCATTTTACTACATTCATAAAGAAAACTTGAAAGTACTAATAAAGCAATAAATTTGGGGCATAGTCAGGTGTTCCTGTGTCCCCTCCCAGAGCTGGTCAAAGCCTCTGATGCCAAAGTGGGCCCAACCTACGCCTCCTCATCAAGACAGGCTATGCACTCATCAGAAAGAATGCAACTGAAAGTGAGAGCGGGGGCCAGAAGCTCTCTCGTCTTCCATGCTGTGGCATACTGAGCTAGCTGTGCACCTCAGACCGGAAATGCAGCTGGGTACTCTATCCCCTCTTCCGGGCAGGTCTGATCATGTCCAAACTGGTGCCAGAATCGAAATGGAAAGTAAAAAGCACAGTGAGTCAGACCGATCAACTGAATCCAAGGCTGGCGAGACATGCTGTAACTCATTGCCGACAGATTGAGCCAAGGGCAGCGCCAAGCAATACTGGTAGCAGATAGATGGCACATCCATTCACACCACTATCCCTCATGAAGGGCATCGACTAGATGTCGCCGGAAGAAATAGCCGCGAGCTGAATATGCTGGGCATGAGTCCACAACCTGTAACTTATCCATCAACCATACCTGGGGAGGGATGAAAAATGAGACATTAAAGAATAGAGAGGTATATGTGGAGAGAAAAGTGAGAAAAAGGGTTTTGAGAGAAAAACCGAGCCTGAGGGCCGAGTGATGTGAGAAATATATGTGAGATAGGGTGGGAAACATTATCTGCAGCAGTAGTGGACTCCCCGCGAATCTAGTCGTTTCTCGGCGATGAAAAGCATCCAAGCCCATCAATGTCTCAGCCAGTGTCATGGTAATGTAGCTCTTGCCCTCCTTTAAGCCTTGGGCGACCTCAATCAAACGGACGCTAGATCCTCCGGAGCCTGGGGCAAGCAAGAAATGTGTCAACATGCACAAGCAAAGCGCTTGTCGCTGAAAGCCCTGCCAAAGATGGTCGCAACGGTCACCGGCATCAGAAAACCGATAAACCAAGCTGGGGATGTCCAACTCCCCATCGTGAATCAAAGATCGAGCGTCATGCATAGTGAGCCCGTACATCCGTTCTAAGGCTTGGATGTGGCCGAAGCGGAATTGCGGCAAAATCTCTTCCTTGCGTTTGGACTCCATCAAAGCTTGGAAGTCTTCGAAAGTGGGACACATCTCTTGCCCGCCAAAGCTAAAGACATGTATTACCAGATTCCAAAACCTTGCCACGGCATGAAGGAACGGAAAACGCAGCGGGGTGCGACTCAACGTGAATAGTGCATTTATGCTGAAGCCCCGGAAATTCAACTTTTCCGAGACATCCAAGGTAGTAATCCAATTTGTCAAATTTTCAACAAGAAACGCCTCCATTTTGGTGCAAAACTGAGTTAGAATGAGGGAACCATGAAGCTGGAACCGTTATGGAGGATAAGGCACTGTTTGGAAGCAAGTGTCAGAAAACTGGAGGTTTCCAGGCTAAGTGGTCGGCCGACCACTTTTTCTAGTCGGCCAGCTACTTTTTTGGGTTATAGACCAAAAAACTGGTCGGCAGGCTCCTATGGTGGTTGGCCATGAGCAAAAAGCTGTCTTACAGCTCTTTTTTGTCTCCAGAAGGAAGTCTCTAGCTTTCCTGTGTGCTGAGAGTACTGAAGGTCTGAGTTTACCTCTGTTTCGGATGCATTTTGTCGCTTTGTTTGTCTCAAAATGCATTCGCTCTTCGAGTTGTTAGGCTTTGCTTATCGAGTTGTTAAGGTTTGCTTATTGAGTTGTTACTCTTTGATTATCGAGTTGTTGTTCTTTGTTTATCGAGTTGTTGCTCATTGCTTATTGAGTTGTAAACTTGCTACGGTCTTGTTTCTTAGTGAGTTAAGTTGTTTAGTTTGTTGTGTCGGTTCATTACCTGACTTGGCAATACACGAGGTTCAATTTCCATTCAATTCCATTTTTGTGCAAAATGGTGCGATGCGATGCTAAGAATACGAATGCAACACTTTCTTTTTGAACAAAAAGTTGTTTTCATTCCATCATAGCTTCTTTTTACAACAGTTTACAACAGGGTACAAGTTTTGAAGAAAATAAAACTGCCTAAGCTGTACAATGTGCTACAACTACATGTAAAAAGAAAAATAAAGCAGGAACATCTGCATCACTGCCATCAAACTCAAGACCGAGAGGCCCTCTTCGCCCTCTTCGGCTGAGCAGCCTCTGCACCACTGCCACCGGCACTGTCATCTGAATCGGAGTCACCGTCCTCAGAATCCTCCTCGGCGTTACCTCCGCCCTCGGAACCGGAACTGGAACCAGAGCCGTCATCGCTGCTTGCAGATGTCTCTGACTGTGGATGTGCTGACTCTTCCTCCTCGCTAGACTCCTCGTCATAACTAACAGGTGCTCTACGCCCTCCTCGGCTACGTGCTGAGACCCCTCTCCTAGCCACTCGAGAAGGCCTGGATGGCCCAGTCTATAGAGGTGGGACTTGAAAAGGACAGTTTGAATGCATCAGCCAGTATGTATATCAGATGCAGATGCAAGAATATAGTGGGTGCATGCAGATATAGTATGTGAATGTGATGTGTCAGATGTGCTCTACACATGCAATGAATCAATACAGTGAAATGTTCAGTTTCCATATGTCATCAGAAGTATGATAAATGCAAGGAAATTGAAAAGTACCCGAATGCCGGAGGCATATAGCAGCATCTCCCTCCGCAAAACCATGCTCTCGAGTGAGGCCACCACTCCGAGCAACCCCTCAGTATACTCTCTAGAGGCTGCAAATGCAAGTTCAAGTCATCAGTGAATGAATGAATGTCTAAAGATCCGAGTGATAAATGAAAACTGCAGAACATACCGGTGGTGAGTTAGGGTCACTGACGTATCGATGGTCGGGCATCGAGAGGCTCCAATGGAATCAGGTAAGAAGTCCCGTACTGCCAACCTGGCAGCTCGGTCGGAAGATCTGGGCACCCAACATAATGACAAGTCGAGGGCATCCCTCCAGCCCTACCTCCTGAACTGCTGGCCCTGCTAGTGGAAGGGATGTCTGCAGCTCAAGCGCGACTCGACGACGGCATAGCAGTAGCCCTTCTCATAGGAGTACGGATACCTGTCAGTGGAGGCATCAAGAATCTACGGACGTATGTCACGTACTCCCCCCTCCTCCAGGAAAAGAACTGCGTAGGAGCCCAGCATAAGGTTGTCGACCTCCCGAGGAGTGAGGCTCTCTGTGGACCGCATGTCCAGTGGAGGTGCTGAGGGGATATCCTGAGTGGAATTGCCCATCGTCTGACGCATGAAGCGATCCCCGAGAAACCAGGCTCTACCGACTGGTCCCTCAAATAAAACCCTGTATCGGGAAGCGCCCCATGCTCCGGCGAACTCGAACCGAGAATACTTGGGCATCGCCAGCCAAGGCTGCCAAGTGATCTGCGGATGACAAGCGCATAAACTGATTAGATGTCATAAATATGCAAGATAAATCAAGGCTGAAAGCATGAAGAACTGAGAGTTCTGGTTTACCTCGATCACCCGTACCATGTCAAAATACTACTTCAGATATGGCAGAGTCTCCCAAGCCCTAGACCGGCACCGACCATCAAATCTGCATGAATAAGGGATCTCGAGAGATGCCTCGACCTCGAGCTCAGGGGCGAGTGTCGGGAAATAGGCATAAACCCACAGCTGTGAAAGGCAAGACAATGGCTGTCAGAATACAGAATGTACGAAAAATGCAGAATGCTGAGTGCATAATGTAGAGTACAGAATGTAATGTGTGCTGTGTACAGATAATGAAAAGCAGAAATATAAATCAAGAGGGTAGAATGTACCTCCCAAGCTCGCCAGTAGCCACCTACTATGGTCCCCCGCTCTCGGGAGGTCGCGCTCATGTAGCAGTAAAGGGTAGCGAGGCCAGTGCCACCCCAGTCATACTGACTGACCTGTGATAGATCTACCAGAGCACTGAGTAGATAAAGCCCAACTGTGTTCCCCCTGTCGGAGAACAGAGTGGTCCCAAGGAGGAACATCAAAAACCCCCGGGCATACTGCTGTATGGCCTCAATAGTCTCTCGGGCGTAGTCCATCTGTACTGCTCCGCAAACCAGGTGTACCTAACCAAGCTCGGTGATCTGCATGGCGGCGGATGAGCTCTAAGCAGGTAAGTCCAAGCAGCCTCCCACTCCCCCATGTCCGCGTCATATGGGACCGGCTGGCTTGCCACGTCTAGGCCCGTCAGCATGGAGAAGTCTGTAGACACCCCATTTTTGACCATCCTCAAGACTTGGTTGTGCTTGTAGGTACACCCAACAACTGGTTCGATTGCTCGCCCAGCACTCGACTGTCGCGGCGGAACGTCACCAGTTCGAGTTTCCCGGACCTTGTATCCTTTCTGCCTCATTTTTGGACCCTGATTTGGTCTTTTCAGAGTGGCCCTCCTGGTGCACTGCCAGCCATGGCATGGCACTGCCGGCCATAACTTTGTTCCTGCTGACCACTGATGAAGCCCTGTCGGCCATGAGTGTGCCACTGCCGGCCATTAATGATGGCCGGCACCCCCCTATCTCAGCTGGTTTTCCTCCAGATCTTTTGAGCCAGCTGGATTTTTGTTTGCTCCCCTCCATACACGTGTATGGAGGGATGAAGGCCTTACAAAGCTTCTTGAAGAAGCTTTGGCTTTCATTTCTCTATATAAGAAGAGCGTCTTCTTCTTAGACCAGGTTCTGGAGTTTTGAAGGAGAAAACCTCTCTTTCTCTCTATATTGCTTATGTTTTGTGCCTTGAAATTGGATTTCCTTGCACTTTTACACTACAACACATAGATATACACCACCACCATTGAATCAAGCTTCTTAGGAGGTCTTCTTGAGTCTGAAAGCAAGCTTCCACCCCCTGAAGTTGCTGGTTTCGAAGAGGGTCTTCAAGGGTGAGCATTTCCCCCATTTTTGCACTTTCTTGTACCTTGCTTTAGCCCTCTTTGCATATTGATTTAGGCTTTGCTTATAACTAAAAAAAGTCTTGTTTTTAAGTTCTTTTTAAGTTTGGTTAAGGTCATTTTGCTGTTTGGGGTGTGTAGCCCCCTTGCATGCTTTGTTTGGCTTTGTTTTAAGCCATATTTGGAGGCCTCCGAGCTAGCCTTGGTTTGGCCTTCCTACCACTGAAATACAATGGATTTTCAGTGGTAGAGGTGTGGTTTTGAGGTCCTAAATCAGAGGGGGTAGTCCCCTCTCTTTGTATTCCTCTTTGCTTGCATTTTTGGCCTTCCAAAGGACCATCCCTCTATGCATTTTTGAGGCTTGGTCCAGCCCCTTTTTTGTGACTTCTAGGACCTACCTTGGCCCTGTCCAAGGCTGGTTTGGTCATGTCTTGCTTGCATCTTGCATGTATAGTGTAACTCCATCCATAGCTCATCAAAGTAGCATGTGTGCATAGTCTTTGTTGAGTCCATTTCAGTCCATTTTTGGTGATGTTTTACCATGCCATAAACCTGTTTTGGGTTGGTTTTGTTACTCCATGTTTTCTTGATGCACTTGTAGTGTAAATCCTCTAAACTAGCTTCATATGCTCCATGCCAGGCCATGTCATTTTAGCTTGTTTGGTTTACATTTCAGCATGTATTTGGTCATCATTTGGCATGTTATGACCCTATCCATAGTTGGTTTGATCATCCTTTGCATGCCCCATATAGGTGTAGAACAAATCTTGTTTACTAGCCTTTTGTGCATGATGTTTTGACTCATCATACTAGCATATTTTGGCTTTGCTCAAACTTGATTTTATGCTTATTTTGAAGTGTTCTAGGACTATTTTGGGCTGCCATGACCATATCACTCATGCTTTGTATAGCTATAGTGTAAATGCTTAGGCTAGTCTTGGGTTTTGGGGCCTCTATCATGTCATACATGTGATGTTTGCATGTCTTGCCCTCATTCCACATGCTATTTCAGCCCATGAAATGTTGTCATATACTTGCATTTGACATGCCTTGAATGCTTTGTATAGCTTGTGCTTTATGCTTCAAAAATGGATTTTTGTGCATGCCATTTAGCCTAAGCCTTTGGCTCATCATTTTAATACATTTTGGGTCCTAATATACCATGATGTAACTCTGTTTTTGGTTGTCCAAGTCATGCCATGATTGGTTCTCATAGGTGTAGCGCATTGCCTCTTTTGTAGCCTTGCATGTTCTATGTTTTAGCATTGTATGCTAGCTTGCTTTGGCTTACTTCCATGCATGTTTTAGTCTCATATCAGTATGTACTAGGACTGTTTTGGGTTGCCCTTGCCATATCCTTCATGCTTCACATATCTGTAGTGTGATTGGCCTTGCAAGCTTCGTGTTTCGGCGATTCACGCATGCTATCCTTGAGCTATTTAAATGATTTAGCATCATTTATCATCTCATTTCAGTGCATATAGTGTTGTTACACTTGCACATTTGTCACTTCTTAGGCACTTTTGAGAGTTGCCCCTTTTAGGCCCCTTTGTTGAACCTTTCGCATTTTGCATGCTTGAGTATGTTGTGTGGCTTAATTCCATCACTTTTGGCTACTAATTTGGACCTAGTTGAGAGTCGTCCATCTTTGGTGTAAGCCCATCTTACCATGTTGTCGCATGCTTGTTTTATTTCGTATGTTGTTGCATACTTGTTTAACTCCACATGCCTCGCATGTTCACACGTTCATGTTGCATTTTGTCATGATTGTCTAAGGTTGTCACCTCACATCATGCTTATATACTTGTTGCATGCTTGAGTTAGTCGCATGTTTGCACACTTAAGTCGTATCGCATGTTTGCCATGCTTATGTGTTGCATTGCTTGGATTAAGTGTTAATCTGAGCACAAGGAACGAGGGGCGTTTCATACTTCAAGTGATGGAACGCGTCTCAATTCTCGGTCGCCGAAACTCTTGATGCTTCATGATAGAGTTCTAGGCTTTACTTGCTTTATTTGTGCATTCATTTTCATATTGATTTGCACAAGTTGGATCTTTGGCCATCATGCATCGGGATGCGTGATTGATGGTCGTGGATCCGACTCGGCCTCTCCCTTGATGTTTTGAGGTGATTTGGAGTGCCATGGTGCGTACATGTCCTTGGGAAACCCTCTCTTTTCTCTATTTTGTGCTTCGTTGCAGTTTGGTGTCACAGCACACCAGTGGCCGGCAGCCTGCCACTGATGGCCGGCAGTGTACCACCCTTGGCCGGCAGTGCTCTGTTTTTGGCCGGCAGTACTCCTCCATAGCCGGCAGGCCACTGGTGACTTCCCCTGCAGTGTTTTAGTAAGTTTCAGCAACAAGCACTAAAAGACACCCTGCAAACAGAGCCTCTAAAGAGCAACCGGAAGGCATTTCGAGGTGAAGAACCGAAGCGAGCATGCATGCCTCCCTTCTTCAAATAGAGCTGGAATAGCACCGTTTAGTGCTTTCCCTACTTGCTTGTTGTCATTCATTAATCAGTTAATTAATTTGTTAATTAATTGAGTTGTGTAATAATTAGTTGTAGCTAGTTATTCATTTGGTTCTGTAATAATTAATTAGCTTGTGAGTTAGTTAATTAGGTGGCCTGTATTATTCTTTCGGACCATCCGAGCGAGGGCACAATTGTAATAAGTGTGCATGCGTGTGTGCATGTCTTCCAACCCCATTTTCTTTCTCCCTTTTATTTAACTGCTTATAATGGTTAGATTTAAGGCATATTTCAATTAGCATACCTTATGCTATGCATGCGTGCATCATTCATCTGTCTTGCATGCACCAGGCTCGGCGCATCATGCTAACTGCATAAGTATTCCAAATCTAACTTGAATACGTGTTACTTGTCACATTCCACATACCATCCTAGGATTAGCCGAGCCTATTCTAGATTGCATTTTGTATGCGATGCATTAGGCACTTAACATAGACTTGGATCATGCATGATTGCTAACAAGTTTTCTGTTTTGGCTTGGAATATAATGTAAGTATTTATGCTTTAGCATCTCACATGAGTGTGAATGTTAACATGACAGCATGCTTACCATGTGGCTATATGCTTATGTGATAAACTGCCTGAATGCCTGTGGGTGAAGGTTGGATTGCTTGAATTGGGATAATTCATTGAAATCCGTATTTTAGCCTACTTGCGAGTAGCAAATTTCAAAACATTTCCAAACAAACGGATATGCAATGTTTTCTTCCAAATTAGGCGATCTAGTCTATACTTGTTTTACCGTGCGCATCACGTAGTAAATCTAGGCTAATAACCGGAATAAGAGCACATAATGTTTTCAAAACTAGGTATCATGGTTAGTAGAGGCCGATCTTTGATCGGGTGAGCGGGGGTGCTCACGAAGTGACCTTCCCCAGTCGTACCCAAGTTCCCGAGCCGAGGCAACTTTGGTGATGACGGACACGTGGCCTTAGGCAAACGAGTCAAGGTTTCCTAAATTCCCCCATTAAAAAATATTTAGGTGGCGACTTTGTATCTGGCAAAGCAGTCCATGTTTGGCACTTCTTTCAAAAAAAATCTGTTTCTCAAAACGATTTGCCGGATTTGGACTCTTTGGTTCAGATTAAGAACCGTGACAAATCGAGTCCAAACTGTAGCATGAGGCCTAAGGGCACGTCTACAAATTCATACAGGGTCATCGTCATGTCCTCGGTGGCAAAAAAATGGAAAGAATTGGTAGTGTCCCACCATCTCTCCACAAGTGCACCCAAAAAGGTCCTGCTCGTCGGATGACGTAACAGTCCCGCGCAAAATGGGCCAAACCCTGCCTCGTCCACAATGTGTTGGACAGCATCTGGGAGCTCCATGTACCACTCCCTAGCAATGATCGATCCGTATCCCCGAGTGAAACGGGAAGATACCTGCATGTGGAATGAACAGATGAATTCAGTTTCAGAATAAACATAATGTTATGTTGTGAGCCGTGTGCAAATTAAAAGAATGCTGTGTTATGGACTGCGTGTTCAGATTGAACAGTGTTACGAGCCGTGTGCAAATTAAAGGAATGCTGTGTTATGGACTGTGTGTTCAGATTGAGCAGTGTTATGAGCCGTGTGCAGAATTAATAGAATGCTGTGTTATGAATTGTGTGTTCAGATTGAGCAGTGTTATGAGCCGTGTGCAGAATTAATAGAATGCGGTGTTATGAACTGTGTGTTCAGATTGAGTAGTGTTATGAGCCATATGCAAATTAAAGGAAAACTGCGTTATGAACTGCGTGTTCAGATTGAGCAAAAACTGCGTTATGAACTGCGTATTCAAATTGAGCAAAAACTGCATTATGAACTGTGTGTTCAGATTGAGCAAAACTGCGTTATGAACTGCATGTTCAGACTGAGCAACAACTGCGTTATGAACTGCGTGTTCAGATTGAGCAAAAAACTGCGTTATGAACTGTGTGTTCAGATTGAGCAAAAAAATTGCGTTATGGACTGTGTGTTCAGATTGAGCAAAAACTGCGTTATGAACTGTGTGTTCAAATTGAGCAAAAAAACTGCGTTATGAACTGTGTGTTCAGATTGAGCAAAAAATGCGTTATAAACTGCATGTTCAGATTGAGCAAAAAACTGCGTTATGAACTGCGTGTTCAGATTGAGCAAAAAACTACGTTATGAACTGGGTGTTCAGATTGAGCAAAAACTGCGTTATGAACTGCGTGTTCAGATTGAGCAAAAACTGGGTTATGAACTGCGTGTTCAGATTGAGCAAAATGGGTTATGAACTGCGTTGTTCAGATTGAGCAAAAACTCGTTATGAACTGTGTGTTCAGATTGAGCACAAAACTGCGTTATGAACTGGTGTTCAGATTGAGCAAAAACTGCGTTATGAACTGCGTGTTCAGATTGAGCAAAAATGCGTTATGAACTGGGTGTTCAGATTGAGCAAAAACTGCGTTATGAACTGCGTGTTCAGATTCAAAAAGTTGTGTGAAGCATTGAGCAAAACTGCATTATGAACTGTGTGTTCAGATTGAGCAAAAATGCGTTATGAACTGCGTGTTCAGATTGAGCAAAAAACTGCGTTATGAACTGTGTGTTCAGATTGAGCAAATACTGCGTTATGGACTACGTGCTCAGATTGAGCAGAATACTGTGTTATGAACTGCGTGTTCAGATTGAAAAATGAGCTGCGTGTCCAAAATGAGCTGTTTGCCCAAAATGAGCTGTGTGCCCAAAATGAGCTGTGTGCCAAAAATGAGCTGCGTGCCCAAGTGAGCTGTGTGCCCAAAAAGTAGCTGTGTGCCCAAATGTTCTGTGTGCCCAAAGTAAGCTGTGTGCCGAATGAACGGAATACTATGTCGTGAGCTGTGTGCCAGATGAACAAAGTGTTATGTTGAGAGCTGTGTGCCCGAATAAATCGGATGCTGTGTGCAAGTTATGTTCAGAACATGCAGAAGTACTGTGTATGTGAATGTGTTCAGAACGAGCAGACATGATACATAGCGAAAGCATGAAATCTGCAAAAAATGCAAAAGTGAAGTACGTACCTCGCGCACATGATGCGATAGATGACACTCCGGCTCCCGTAGCAGTAAGTCTGCGGGCACCCGTCGCGCGAAGTTAGTAAAATGATGGAAGGTGCTAGAAGGTAAGATGTGCTCTCGCGGGTGGCACCTCTCCGGGTCGAACGGCCGTATCCTCGGAGGCAACAGCATAACATCGGGCTCATCCTCTACCCTCGGGGAGCCTCCGCCATACGAAATATCGTCGGCCATCTGAAGAAATCTGCAAAAATGAGCAAAAACGAGTGAAATGAGCCAAAATTGCAAAAAGTCAACAAAAGTCAACTCTTGGAAATAGGAAAAGTCATCAAAAGTCAACGCACGAGAAAAGGTGCTAAACTTTGAGACAAACATACCTCAAGTGGTGGAAATGGAGAAAGAAGCTCCGAAAACAAATTCTAATCGGTTTAAAACGAAGAAAATCAAAAGTTTTTGCAAAACAACTTCACATGGGGCGTTGGAAAACGCGTGTAAAGTGTAGATCTGAGAGAGAAAAGGGTCTAGAGATGGAGACAAATGTATTTCGGCCTTGTTGGTGTGAGCAAAAGTGATTTGGAGATATTCATTTAAAGATCCGGCCTTGAAAAGACAAAACTGCCCCGGATTTTGTAAACTGGTTGGCCAGCCAGTTTTTCTGGTCGGCCAACCACTTTGGTAGGCAACAGCTGGTCGGCCACCCTCCTGGGTGATCTTCAGAGCTCCTTTGTTCTCCTGTGTGTTTTGGTGATGATTGGAGTCCTCGGCTCTCGGGAAAGTATAAGAAAGGTACACTTTTCGGCACGAAATCGTCCCCGTGGGAACTTCAATTTAAGTCTTTGATGCATGGCTCATCGTCACTTATCAAAGAGTGAGGTGTATCCTTTTTAAGTATGTTGTGACCCCTCCGAGAGGTAAATTGGAGGTTCCGGTTAATTTGCTCGTGTTAAGGCTTATTTTTCTTTAACCGACATTTTGTTTCAGGGCATGCTATCGAAGTTATACCACTCTCGCATTGTTATGCACACTTTCCTCTCTTACTTTTGTTATGCACACCACTCATTGCTTTGTTATGCATTCACTACTTGTGTTGTCACGCTCGTTTTACTTATATTGCTATGCGTACTTCCATTGCATTGTTATGCACCCGCACTTTTCACCTGCATTGTTATGCATTCTTCACTTGGGTTGTCACGCATATTTCGTCTGTATGTTATGCACCCTTTTAGTGGCATTGTTATGCACACTTCACTCGCATTGTTATGCTTGTTTTACTCGCATTGTTATGCGTCACACCTAGGTTGCATTGTCATGCACCCCTCCGTATTGTTATGCGTCATGCTTAGGTTGCTTTGTCATGCACCCCTCGTATTGTTATATGCACACTTAGGTTGCATTGTCATGCACCCCTCCACTTGCGTTGTCACGCACTTTTCACTTGCATTGCTATGCATGTTTCTAACGACATTGTACCTGTTGAGTTTCTCTCTTATGCAGGCATGATATTGTATGTACGGTTCATTTGAGGCTGGTGCGACCAGATGAAACAGACGGTATTGTATTCTCCGCGTGATACGTAGCGAGAATTATATAATTCTCTTACATCCTTTCTGCATGTAATGTAGTTTGATTTGTATTTGTTCGCTTAAACTGTTGCATTTATTGTGTATAATTGCTTCATTACAGCTTTCTTTGCATGATCATAAGTTATGTTCGGCATCTTGCATGTCATTTGCATTTTGCCCATGTCTGCGGGCATATCTCTTTGTTATCTTGCCTGTTTGTCTAAGTCTTCGGCCTTGTCAAAAATAGGTCATCTCTAGGCTTTGACATTCACTCCCGTCACTTATGACTTCCGAGTTCTGTCAAAGAGGGGCAACTGTAGACACCCCATTTTTGACCGACCTTAAGACTCAGACGTCATTGATTGAGCGCTCAGTGATTGCGCATGTTGTGCTCGTTTCGAGGTTTCGGAGTTTTGGCTAAGAGCCTTGCCTCCTGGCCTCTGAACTCTTTGTGCTTTGGCTCGGTTTGTGGACCAAGCCTTGTTTTCCTTGCATGAGGGAAGGAGAGGTCTTGTAGACCACTCTTTTGTGGTCGTAGACCACTTTTCCCGCTCGGAGACTAGTTTCCGATTTTTGGAGCCTTCGGCCGGCCCGCGCGCTTGTTTGTCTCGGATCGCGCTTTAACGTTCTCCGTTTGGCGTGGTTTTTGAACCACACCTTGTTTCCTTGGCCTAGAGGGCCACTGTGGTTTGGGAGACCACTTTTGTGGTCGTAAACCACTTTTGGTGCTCCACAGCTAGTTTTCAAGGCTCCCGGCTGCGCGCCTTGCCTCCCGAACTTTCGTCTTGCATCCGTTTTGGTTTGTTTTTGGTACAAACCTTGTTTTCCTTGTTCGGAAGGTGGTACAAGGGTGGGAGACCAGTTCTTCCCCTTGGAGACCACTTTGCTTCTCGCCAGCCAGTTTTCTGGTCGGGAAACTGGTTTGCTGGGTCTTTGGACCATCTTTTTTGGCCGGCCACCACTCCACTGCATTGTTTTCATACTACTGACCATCTTCCACCATGGCCGATCAGTTGTCTTCTTGGGAGACCACTTAAAGTGGTCGGCTGCTTTTTGTCACCTTTTTGGAGATATTTTTGGCAAGCTGGCACAGCTGGAGAGCACAAGAACCATCCTCCATACACGTGTATGAAGGGATGGCCTTGAGCCTTAGCTTCTTCAAGAACCTTGTGCTTTTTCTCTCTATAAGAGGGAGGCTCCCCCTCCCTCCTCCAGGTTCAATTTTTTTGGTTAGAGAGTGATAGATACACCTTTATCTGTATATCCCTCTCTTTGCTTTATTTTTGTGCCTTAAAATGTCATTTTGTCTCACTTTTGTACACAAACACACACTCAAACACCATACTGTTGGAGTTGAGGTCCCTTGAAGTTGTTTTTGGAGTTCTTGGACTGGTTTGAACTTAAAGAAGCTACTGGAGTTGCAGCTTTGAAGGTGGTCTTCAAGGGTGAGCCTTTAACCTTTTAAACCCCCATTTTTGCTTAAGCTTTTAGCCCTACTTGCATGCTGTTTTAAGCTTAACTCTTAACTACAAAAAGTTCTGAATTTTGGTTCTTAAGATCTTTGTTTAAGGTCACTTTTGTATTTGGGGTTGTTTACCCCCTCTTAGGCCTTGTTTGGCCTTGCTTTTGTGCCTTCTTTGTGAGCTTTTGGGACCACCTTCTTTTGGCCTTCTCACCACTAAAATATAGAGGAATTTCAGTGGTGGGGATGGTGTTTTGAGGTCCCAAAAAGGAGAGGGTCATCTCCTCTTCTTGTGTCTTCAATACTTGTCTTGAATGCCTCATGTGTGAGCATGTTTGTTAAGTTTATGTTGGCCATATCTTAGCTTGTATTTGGGCTTATTTTGCTGAGGCATACCACTGTTTTTACTTGGTTTGGTCACTCCATGCATGGTTTATACACTTGTAGTGTAAATCTCATAAACAAGCTTTGTATGCTTCATGAAGTAGCATGTCATTCTAGCTTGCCTTGAGTCCATTTCAGCATGTTTTTGGTGATTTTTTGCCATGTCATACCTCTGTTAGGGTTTGGTTTGGTCACCTCTTGCATGCTCCATGCACTTGTAGTGCATTTCCATGAATTAGCCTAACATGCATCATGTTTTAACATGTCATTCTAGCATGCTTTTGGCTTAACTTCAAGAAGCTTTTGTCCATGTTTTAGCATGCTCTAGCTCTGATTTTGGTTATTTTGGCCATGCATGACTTGCTTTGTATAGCCATGGTTCAATCTAGCTTGTTAGCTTTGTGCACCAAGTCCACTGGCATGCATTGCTTGGACTATTTGAATGATTTGGCATCATTTATTATGTAATTTCAGTCCATGTTTCATGCTCATGCACTTGCATTTATCACTCATTCAATGCATTGGAGGGTTTGTCCCTTTATGCCTTAACATGAACCATTGCGTATGTCTTCATGCCTAAGCTTGCGAGCTATCATTTCAGTGCTTATTTGGGGTTATTTTGCCATGATATAACTCTGATTTTTGTTGGTTGAGTCATCCCATGCTTGGTCTTAATAGGTGTAGTGTAATCCACCTTATTTGCCTTGTATGCATCATGCCTTATGCCCTTCATGCTAGCATATTTTGGCTTCCTTCCATGCATGTTTTAGACTCATCTTGACATGTTCTAGGACTGTTTTGGGTTTCCCTTGCCATATGCTTCATGTTTTGCATAGCTATAGTGTAAGTACCTATGCTAGCTTCAAGCTTCGGGCACCATAGCATGCTTCATTTGTGTTGTGTACATGATTTGGCATCACTTAACCTGTTATTTCAAAGTATTTAGTATCGCCATGTTCCCACTTCATTCACTCTTTGAATGCTTTTAAGTATTGTGCATTGTTGCCTTACTTATGGCCTAGCATGTATGCCATCTTGCCTAGGCCTTTGAACCCCTAACTTAGCATGTTTTGGTCCATGTTTAGACCTACTTGAGCTCTGTTTGTGGTTGGTTCAAGCATATTTTCCATGTATTGCATGCCTCCTTTGTAGTCCTCTTTATTAGCCTTCATGCTTTAGGACCTTTGCATGCTATACTTGTGTTTGTTTGAATGATTTGGCATCATTTCTTACTTAATTTCAGTGCATTTAGTGTTGTTACACTTCCGCATATATCACCCCTTGAGCCTTCTTGAGGGTTGTGCTCTTAGGCCTGCTTGGTTGGCCAATGTATTGTGCATGCATGCCTTGCCTTTTGTGCCTTAGTTTCATAATTATGGCCACTGATTTGGGCATGGCTGAGGTCTACCCACATTCGGTTTAAGTCCATTGAGCATTGTGTATGCCATGTTACATCGCATCGTGCATGTTATGTTATTGTTTGCATTGCGCATGCCATGCTCTTGATTCGCATTGTGTATGCCATGATCATATTGCATTGAGTATGCCATGATAGTCATTGCATTGAGTATGCCATATTGTTCATTGCATTTGTGTATGCTATGTTCATTCGCATTGTGTATGCTAGTTGCATTGTATCATATTGTTGCATGCTTATGTTGTCTTGCATTGAGTATGCATGCATTAGCATTGTGCATGTCATTAGCCTTGTTAGGTTGTTCATGTTGCATTGCATGTTTGCATGCTCAAGTCATATTGCATATTTGCATGCTTGTGTTGCATTGCATTTTCGCATATTCCATGTTATATAACATTGTGCATGCCATGTTATGTGTTGCATTTTATTTGGAATAGGTGTTATTCCAAACACGAGAAACGAGGGGCGTTTCATACTTAAAGTGATGAAACATGCCTCAATTCTCGGTCTCCAATGCTCTTGATCATACATGATAGAGTTCTAGGCCTTATGTGTTTACTTGTGCATTCATTTTACATTGAATTGTGCAACTTCGCCTCTCAGCCATCATGCATTGAAATGCGCGATTGGTGGCCCGAGGGCCGAGAACCACACCCCCTTGAGCTTATGAAATGATAGGGAGGGTGGTTGTGCACACATACCTTGCAAATACATTGCCATGCCCTTTCTTGCTCTCTGTTGCAGCAAATTGGAAGAATGCAGCGACAACTGGTCAGCCAGCCAGAAAAACTAGCTGGCCGACCACTTTTTATGGTTTGCAGTAGCAAAAAGTGGTCGGCAGGTGGCTGCAAACACCAACAACTGGTCGGCCACCCTCCCACAGGTCCCCAAGGTGAGTTAGAAGCTATCTGGAGCTTGGTGCAAGTTTCTGAGAGCATTTGCAAATAGAGGCAAATTGGGGCATCGCGACGGATTTCTGAACGAGGCGACTGGGCATGCATACACTCTTCGCCCTCTGAAGACATTACTTTACTGCTTTACTTAGCTAATTTGCTTAGCTAGTTTATGCTTTGGATTCTGTATTTAAGTAGTTAATGCGTTTAGCTACTTAATTGTTTTGTAATAGTTAGCTAACTAGGATTAGTTAATTAGCTTCGTTGTGATGTAATAATTAGTTTAATTAGCTTAGATTAACTAGTTAGCCTTTTATTCGAACCCTCTGTCGAGAGGGCCAACTATTGTAATAAGCGTGCGTGTGTGTGATGCATATCTTCCAACCCCATTTCTTTCTCCCTTTTACTTAACCGCTTATAATGGCTAGTTTTAGGGCATATTTCGTTTAGCATACCTTATGCTCGCATGTGTGCATTCATTCATCTGTCATGCATACACCGGGCTCGGCGCATCATACTAATTGCATTGTATTTCAATTCCTATTTGAATACATGTTATCAAGTTGCATTTCACATGCCATCTTAGAATAGCCGAGCCTATTTTAGTTGCATTCTCACATGTGTTGCATTAGCAATCTTAACATGAACTAGGATCATGAATGATTTCTAACTAGTTCTCTGTTTTGGCTTGGAGTACATTGTGAGTGTTTACGCTTTAGCATACTGCATGTGTGTCAATGTTGCCGTGAAAGCTTGCTTGCCATCAGGCTAACTGTTTATTTGATATAACTACCTGAATGCCTGTGGGTGAAGGTTGGATTACTTGAATTGGAACAATTCATTAAAATCCCTGATTTAGCCTACTTACGAGTAGCAAACTCCAAACCATTTTCAAACGAACATGCAATGTTTTGTTCCAAGTTAGGCGACCTTGTGATAACCATGTTCCGTATTATGCTAATTGGTCCTTATTAGGAATGTGATTATGTGTTTGATATGATTCTGTGTGCCATTTATGTGAAAATATGTGGTTTCGAATTTCTATCTGTTCACCGTAGGAATATTTGTTTGATTATCTGCTTTGGAATTTAAATTGAAGGCCCTATCGGCCACAGAAACCGAAATTGACTGCGCCATTGTGATTGGCGTAATTTTTAGAGCCTACGGTGAAATTTAATTGAAAATTGATTCGGATCAAATTAATTAGATGAAATTAATGGGTTAGTGCTCAATTATTTAAATATTAATGAAATGTGATTAGAGGGGCCTATATATGAACCCAACTACACTTAAGCTCATTCTTTTTGAGCTCAAAGAATCTGAATTTGCTCTCTAGAGAGAGAGAGAGAACCGAAATTAGAGAGAGAGAAGGGCCAATCTTGAAGAATTTGCTAAGGAACTTGGTGATCCTGAAGCTACACTCAAGAATTGAGCATAAATTGGAATATTAAAGCTCCTAGGTGAGTAATCAACCCTTAATTCATGAGTTTGAGTTGTGATTTTGTGAATGGAAGATTAAATGGTGAGTTAGATCATGAATTGAGTTGATTAAGTTGAGATTGAAGTCCATGTGTGCATGCATGTAGAGAATTCCTATGAAATTACATAATCTAACATGTAATATGTGAATTATGAAAGATTGTGGGTTGGATCATACATGTAAGCATGGCTTTAGTTGAGCTCCATGAGAATGAACACCATTTGCACCATATTCTTGACATGCATGTTTGATTATTATAGGTAAGGGGCTCATGTAAAGTTTGAATGCATGAGCAGTGATTATACATAGCAATGTTGTTTAATTTGGGAGAATTGCACCATGATTTTGAGCAATTAACCTCATCTTGCTTGTATACTCATGATATATAATGTATTTGCATGTTTTGGAACCAAAATTATGAGTTTTGAACCTTTGGAGGTCGAGTTTGAACTTGAAGAACAATTCTGGATTTTCCAAAATTTGGCATGTCCGCTCGAGCGGGGAAGCCGCCGCTCGAGCGGGAAATGCGAGCTCCCAGAAGTTTTGCAGACATGGGTGTCCGCTCGAGCGGGGAGCCATGTAGGGAAACTTTCAGCTCGAGCGCTCGACTTCACGCTCGAGCGTAAAAATGAGGCAACCAGCACTTTTGCAGACCCAATGGGTCCGTTCGAGCGGGGGAGTACACGCTCGAGCGAGGACCCCTATTTTTGAAATTTTGTAAATGTGTTCTGTGTTCCATTTTTCGTTCTCTTTCACTTCTAAGTACTCTTAGGCATGCATTAAGCATTGTAAATGAGTTAAAAGGGCAAGAATGAAGCCTAAAGAGGAATATGTGAATTAACAACGGATTGAATTGTTTGTGACCCATTGTGTTCATGAAATGTGTAGGGTCGAGCTCCAGGGCAAATCATCCAGCCGATCACTGTGAGTAATATCTTAATAAAGATATTTGAAATATGCTATTTGTCCAATTGCTTATCTTCCTATAAGTCTGTCAATTTGCTTTGTGGACAAATGTTTGCTATGCCTAACGAATGAAAGAATAATTAGGCCAAAGGCCAGTTTGACATGAATGAAAGAATGGTTGGGCCTAAGGCCGTTTGCTATAAATGAATGGACCGGAGGCCGTCTGATATGAATGATAGTCTGACTCGAATAATAGTCCGACATGAATGAATGGGCCAGAGGCCGTATGACGTGAATGAATGGGCCAAAGGCCCGTTTGAAATGAATGGAAGAATGAATGGGCCAAAGGCCAGTTTGACATGAATGAGAGAATAAATAGGCCAACAGCCAGTTTGACATGAACGAAAGAATGGTTGGGCCAGAGGCCAGTTTGACATGAATGGAAGAATGGTTGGGCCAAAGGCCAGTCTGACATAAATGATACAAATGAATGGGCCAGAGGCCGTACGACATGTATGACACAAATGATTTAGGCCTGAGGCCGTACGATGTGTTTGGAACCGCAGTCACTTTACCTATATTTATATATATGCTAGATAGAAATACGAATTGGGCCCAAGGCCGTTTGAAGCACGTTGTTCTAAATACCGTTTGTGTAACTTCTTTATTTGATATTATTCACTGGGCTTTCACTCACGCTCATTCATGTGTCTGTAGGTGAGCCAAGGGAGGTCCAAACCCAGCCTCAGTGAAGTTTGTGTGGAACAACCAAGGTTTTGAAGAGTCAGCCCTTACGTCTCACACACGAGACTCGTCTTCACCCTTTTGCTATCCTATTTTATTTTGTCATATTGGCGAGGACTTTGGATACGTCTGTATATAGTATGATTGGCTGACCTAGACTTGAATGATCCTGTCTGTACAGAACTTTATGTTACTACATTTTCTGATGTGAGTTATTAATATGTATATGTATGGTTTGTTATGATGTGCCATGTAAGCACATCTCTATGGACAAAGTTTTAAATTTTGTTTCCGTTTGGCCCCTTTACTCTGATGAGTTATGTCTGGTTTGGTTTGAGGCCGTAGGTAATCTCGGGATTACTGGCCGGTTATATCCTTAACCCATGGGGGCGAGTTCGGGTCATGACAGAGTGGTATCAGAGCACGAGTTAATAACTCACACACTTGTCCAAATGAGCAATAAGCGTCTAGAAAAGATCTAGGATGCATTCATGTGACAAGTATGAATTTGAAAGCATCGAGAATGCGCTTAAATGTTTTAATGTGAACAATTATGTGTTATAAGTTTGTGATTTGCTTGCATTGTAAATTATTTGAATATGTATGCTATCTAGTAGATGCATACCTGTGAATCTTTTGTATAAAGTATAATGCAAGTTTAATCAGATGGTGAGAACAAGAGGTGATGAGATAGAGGAGTCCTCTACTGCCAGAATGGATAGGATGGAAAGATTGATTCAGGAAATGGCAGAAACATTGAGGCAACAACAAGAGTGGCAACAACAGTGGCAGTAACCACATCCTCCACCTCCACCTCTGGCACCACACGTGCCAGATAATCAGAATGATGATTGAATAATAGCTCTCACCAAAGAGTTTAAGAAAATGAAACCACCACAGTTCCATGGGGGATTAGATCCGTTGAAAGCCGAAGCATGGGTCCTCGGCATCGAGAAGCTATTTGAAGTGTTCCCTTGTTCGGAGACACAGAAAGTACTTCTAGCCACCTTTATGCTAGAAAATGAAGCAAGAAGATGGTAGATGTTAATGCGTGAAAATCATAAGGATGTTGACTGGACCAAATTTTTGGAAATTTTCTGTGATAAGTACTTCCCGCAATGTGTTCGGGACAGGAAAGTATCAGAGTTCATGGAACTCAAACAAGACAGTATGACTGTAGCTGAGTATGAAGCCAAATTCACTGAATTGGCCAGGTTTGCACCACATGTGATTGATACTGATTATAAGAAAGCGAGGCATTTTGAAGGTGGGCTTCGAAGCGACATGTTAGAAAGGGTGAATATCCTGAAGCTGGAAACCTATATTGGGGTGCTAGACAGGGCCATAATATCAGAAGCTAACATAGCTAGACAGACTAAGTCAACAACTGACTGGAAAGGCAACAAAAGGCAAGGCTTCTTCTCCAAGAAGAAATTTTCGAAAAAGCAAAACACGGGCTCCTCAAGTACTTCGAATTCTTCCCGAGATACATCTCCTATGTGCAATATTTGTAGTAAAAGGCATCGTGGGGTTTGTTACCGTGTGTCAGGAGCTTGTTTTAAATGTGGTAAACAGGGGCATATGGCCAGAGATTGTAACCAGAACAGTGGAAAGATAGCTGCTAGTTCCACTACATCGATCCCAAAATCGGGAAATACTATGAGATCTACTACCACCGGAGATACTGTGAGGCAAGGGAGAGTTTTTGCGCTTGTTCTGGGCGATACACGGAATGCTAACGCAATTGTCTCAGGTACTATTTCTATATGTAATCAGGATGCTTTTGTGTTAATTGACTCCAGATCAACACACTCTTTTGTGACATGTGCATTTGCATCTAGACTAAGTAGACCTCTAAAATTATTGCCATATCTCCTATGTGTATCTGCTCCATCCGGGAAATCTGTATTTTGTGAATCTGTATATCGTTTTTGTGACATGCGTGTTGGGAATGCCATCCTATATGTGGATTTATTGCCCTTGAACTTTAGGCACTTTGATGTAATTTTGGGCATGGATTGGTTAAGTAAATATTGCTCCACCATTGATTGTGTGACAAAACGGGTTGTGTTTAGACCACCAGAACAGGAAAAAATTGTGTTTGTGGGGAACGGGGTAGTACCTCCACCTTATTTAATATCTGCAATGAAGGCATGTAAACTAATCAGGAAAGGGTGCCAAGGTTATTTGTGTTATGTGTTGTCTGAACAATCTGTAAATGTTGAATTGAATAATATCCCTATTGTTAAAGAATTTCCAGATGTGTTTCCAAATGAATTACCAGGGGAATTGGTAGACAGGGAGATAGAGTTTACAATTGGGATTATGCCAAACACCCAGCCTATTTCTAAAACTCCCTACAGAATGGCTACTGCTGAAATGAAAGAACTGTAAGAACAGTTGCAAGATCTGCTTGACAAAAGGTTTATCCGACCTAGCACCTCGCCATGGGTGCACCTATGTTGTTTGTGAAAAAGAAAGATGGAACTTTACGTTTGTGTATTGACTACTGAGAGTTGAACAAGGTATCAATAAAGAACAAATATCCCCTACCTTGTATTGATGACGTGTTTGACCAGTTGCAGGGCTCACAAGTGTTTTTCAAAATTGATTTGAGATCCAGGTATCATCAGTTGAAAGTAAAGGCAGAAGATGTTGAGAAAATCGCATTCAGAACGAGATATGGTCATTTTGAATTTCTTGTTATGCCATTTGGAGTAACTAATGCTCCGGCAGCATTTATGGACTTAATGAACCGAATTTTTAAAACCTACCTTGACGAATTTGTTGTGGTTTTTATTGATGACATTTTAATATACTCCAAGAATAGACTTGAACATGAACATCATTTGAGAACTGTCCTGCAAATACTTAGGGAAAGGAAATTATTTGCTAAACTAAAAAAATGTGAATTCTGGTTGGATGAAGTTGTTTTCTTAGGGCATGTTATCAACAAAGAGGGGATTTCAGTGGACCCACAGAAAATAGAGGCGATTGTGAATTGGCCTACACCAACAAATGTAACAGAGGTCCGTAGTTTCATGGGCTTAGCCGGTTATTACAGGAGATTTGTGAAAGACTTTTCAAGGATAGCTGTACCTCTTACCCAGTTGACATGCAAGGGACAACCATTTGAATGGAATGACGAAAGAGAATCTGCCTTTCATGAACTAAAGACAAGACTGACCACTGCACCAGTATTGACATTGCCCACAGGTATAGAAAATTTTGTAATTTTCAATGATGCATCTTATAAAGGTTTGGGTTGTGTATTAATGCTGAACGGAAAGGTTATTGCTTACGCCTCCCAACAATTGAGACCACACGAGAAGAACTACCCAACACATGATTTAGAATTGGCCGCAGTTATTTTTGCTTTGAAAATCTGGCGGCGTTATTTGTATGGGGCAAAGTGTGAAGTCTACACGGATCACAAAAGTCTGAAATACTTCTTTACGCAGAAGGAGTTGAACATGCGACAGAGGAGATGGCTTGAACTGATAAAAGACTATGATCTTGAGATTCAGTATCACCCCGGGAAAGCTAATACAGTTGCTGATGCCTTGAGCAGAAAATTAACGGAGAGTATGGCATGTTTACTTACTGAACAGAAAGAAATCTTGCAAGACTTTGAGAAGTCTGAAATTGAAGTGGTAATGTGTGAACAGGGTGGATTCATAGCTGCTATTTCAGCCGAACCGGCAATCATTGATGAAATTAAACAGAAACAGAAAGAGGATGAATTCCTCAAGAAAGTGATTGATGAATTTGGGACAAGTCCGAAAGTAGAGTTCAGCATTGAAGGTGAAGTGTTGAGATCTCGGAACCGAATGTGTATCCCAGATATTCCAGAACTAAAGAAAAGGGTTTTAGATGAAGCCTACAAATCAGTGTTTGCTATGTATTCGGGTAACAATAAAATGTATCGGGATCTGAAACAAAGCTCTTGGTGGCCTAAAATGAAGAAAGAAATTGCAGAATACGTGTCCAAATGTCTTCAATGTCAACAAGTTAAAGCTAAACATCAGAAACTGGGCGGTCTACTCTAACCCCTCTCTATTCCTGAATGGAAGTGGGAGCATGTGACTATAGATTTTGTTGCCGGTCTACCTCGGACTCCTCGAGGTATGGATTCTATTTGGGTTGTAGTTGATAGACTGACTAAATCTGCACATTTTCTACCAGTTAGGACTACATTTAATGCTTATAGACTGGCTACAATATATGTTGATGAGATTGTCCGTTTACACGGAGTTCTGGTATCTATTGTGTCGGATAGAGATCCGAAATTTGTATCAAGATTGTGGAAGAGTTTGCAGGAAGCTATGGGAACAGAATTGAGATTTAGTACTGCATTCCATCCACAGATAGATGGGCAATCAGAACGGACCATACAGACATTAGAAGATATGCTAAGAATGTGTGCCTTAGATTTCCAGGGGAGTTGGGAAGACTATTTGCCACTAGCGGAGTTTGCCTACAATAACAGCTTCCACTCCAGCATCGGTATGGCACCATACGAGGCTTTGTATGGTAGAATGTGTAGATCACCGATTTGTTGGACAGAAGTCGGGGATAGAGCTTTTCTTGGGCCTGAAATTGTGCAAGACACTTCTAAGAAGATCAAAACTATTCAGCAAAGGCTCAAAACAGCTCAGGACCGACAAAAGAATTATGCAGATATTCGAAGAAGACCTCTTGAGTATGAGGTTGGTGACCATGTGTTTATCCGTGTGACTCTGATGAAAGGCCAAGTCAGGTTTGGGAAGAAAGGCAAGTTGTCACCCCGTTACATTAGGCCGTTTCAAATTCTGGAAAGGCTTGGCCAGTCGCTTATCGAGTTTCTTTGCCACCGGGATTCAAGCAAATCCATAATGTGATTCATGTGTCGATGCTGAGGGGTTATCTTCAAGACCCGTTCCATGTGATCAATTATCACCGGGTAGCTCTCGATGAAAATATGGAGTACGCCGAGTGGCCGGAACGAATCATTGACCAGTAGGTGAAACAATTGAGAAGTCCATCCCAATGGGGAAAGTCGAATGGAAAGAACACTACGGGACGGACGCCACATGGGAAAAAGAGGATGAAATGCGACTACGCTACCCACATTTGTTTCCCGACGAAGGTAAATTAAGTTTGGAGGACCAAACTTCCTAAAGGGGGGGAGACTGAGATAACCCTGTTCCGTATTATGCTAATTGGTCCTTATTATGAATTTGATTATGTGTTTGATATGATTATGTGTGCCATTTATGTGAAAATATGTGGTTTTGAATTTCTATCTGTTCACCGTAGGAATATCTGTTTGATTATCTGCTTTGGAATTCAAATTGAAGGCCCTATCGGCCACAGAAACCTAAATTGACTGCGCCATTGTGATTGGCGTAATTTTTAGAGCCTGCGGTGAAATTTAATTGAAAATTGATTCGGATCAAATTAATTAGATTAAATTAATGGGTTAGTGCTCAATTATTTAAATATTAATGAAATGTGATTAGAGGGGGCAATCTATGAACCCAACTACACTTAAGCTCATTCTTTTTGAGCTCAAAGAATCTGAATTTGCTCTCTAGAGAGAGAGAACCGAAATTAGAGAGAGAGAAGGGCCAATCTTGAAGAATTTGCTAAGGAACTTGGTGATCTTGAAGCTACACTCAAGAATTGAGCATAAATTGGAATATTAAAGCTCCTAGGTGAGTAATCAACCCTTAATTCATGAGTTTGAGTTGTGATTTTGTGAATTGAAGATTAAATGGTGAGTTAGATCATGAATTGAGTTGATTAAGTTGAGATTGAAGTCCATGTGTGCATGCATGTAGAGAATTCCTATGAAATTACATAATCTAACATGTAATATGTGAATTATGAAAGATTGTGGGTTGGATCATACATGTAAGCATGGCTTTAGTTGAGCTCCATGAGAATGAACACCATTTGCACCATATTCTTGACATGCATGTTTGATTTTAGGTAAGGGGCTCATGTAAAGTTTGAATGCATGAGCATGATTATACATTGCAATCAATGTTTAATTTGGGGAATTGCACCATGATTTTGAGCAATTAACCTCATCTTGCTTGTATACTCATGATATATAATGTATTTGCATGTTTTGGAACCAAAATTATGAGTATTGAACCTTTGGAGGTCGAGTTTGAACTTGAAGAACAATTCTGGATTTTTCAGAATTTGTCATGTCCACTCGAGCGGGGAAGCCGCCGCTCGAGCGGGAAATGCGAGCTCCCAGAAGTTTTGTTGACATGGGTGTCCGCTCGAGCGGGGATATTCACGCTCGAGCGGGGAGCCATGTAGGGAGACTTTCAGCTCGAGCGCCCGACTTTATGCTCGAGCGTAAAAATGAGGCAACCAGCACTTTTGCAGACCCAATGGGTCCGCTCGAACGGGGGAGTACATGCTCGAGCGGGGACCCCTGTTTCTGAAATTTTGTAAATGTGTTATGTGTTCCATTTTCCGTTCTCTTTCACTTCTAAGTTTAGGCATGCATTAAGCATTGTAAATGAGTTAAAAGGACAAGAATGAAGCCTAAAGAGGAATATGTGAATTAAGAACGGATTGAATTGTTTGTGACCCATTGTGTTCATGGAATGTGTAGGGTCAAGCTCCAGGGCAAATCATCCAACCGATCACTGTGAGTAATATCTTAATAAAGATATTTGAAATATGCTATTTGTCCAATTGCTTATCTTCCTATAAGTCTGTCAATTTGCTTTGTGGACAAATGTTTGCTATGCCTAACGAATGAAAGAATAATTGGGCCAAAGGCCGGTTTCACATGAATGAAAGAATGGTTGGGCCTAAGGCCGTTTGCTATAAATGAATGGGCCGGAGGCCGTCTGACATGAATGATAGTCTAACTCGAATAATAGTCCGACATGAATGAATGGGCCAGAGGCCGTATGACGCGAATGAATGGGCCAAATGCTAGTTTGACATGAATGGAAGAATGAATGGGCCAAAGGCCAGTTTGACATAAATGAGAGAATGAATGGGCCAACGACCAGTTTGACATGAACAAAAGAATGGTTAGGCCAGAGGCCAGTTTGACATGAATGGAAGAATGGTTGGGCCAAAGGCCAATCTGACATAAATGATACGAATGAATGGGCCAGAGGCCGTACGACATGTATGACACGAATGAATTGGGCCCGAGGCCGTACGATGTGTTTGGAACCGCAATCACTTGACCTATATTTATATATATGCTAGATAGAAATACGAATTGGGCCCAAGGCCGTTTGAAGTACGTTGTTCTAAATACTGTTTGTGTAACTTCTTTATTTGATATTATTCACTGGGCTTTCACTCATGCTCATTCATGTGTCTATAGGTGAGCCAAGGGAGGTCCAAACCCAGCCTCAGTGAAGTTTGTGTAGAACTACCAAGGTTTTGAAGAGTCAGCCCTTACGTCTCACGCACGAGACTCGTCTTCGCCCTTTTGCTATCCTGTTTTATTTTGTCATGTTGGCAAGGACTTTGGATACGTCTGTATATAGTATGATTGGCTGACCTAGACTTGAATGATCCTGTCTGTACAGAACTTTATGTTACTGCATTTTCTGATGTGAGTTATTAATATGTATATGTATGGTTTGTTATGATGTGCCATGTAAGCACAGCTCTATGGACAAAGTTTTAAATTTTGCTTCCGTTTGGCCCCTTTACTCTGATGAGTTATGTCTGGTTTGGTTTGAGGCCGTAGGTAATCTCAGGATTACTGGCCGGTTATGTCCTTAACCCATGGGGGCGGGTTCGGGTCATGACAGATCTAGTCTATACTTGTATGCTGTGCGCGTCACATAGTAATTCTAGGTTAAATAACCGGAATAAGAACACATGTATTTTCAAAAACAAAATATCATGCTTAGTACAGGCCGATCTTTGATCGGGCGAGTGGGGGTGCTCATTGCATGACCTTTCCCTCTCATACCCAACTTCTCGAGCCGAAGCAACTTTGGTGATGACGAACACGTGGCCTTAGGCATGAGTCAAGGTTTCCTAAATTCTCCTAAAATAAAATATTTAGGTGGCGACTCTGTATCTGGCAAAGCAATCCATGTTTGGCACATCTTTATTAAAATCAGTTTTTCAAAAACGATTTGCCGGATTTGGACTCTTTGGTGATTTATCGGTCTTGCATTGCACTTTGCGAGGTTAGATTCAGAACCGTGACATTGAGTCCGAACTGTAGTAGCTCAGAACAAAACGAGATTCGCGCCCCTCGCGAGCACGGATATCGGAGAGTTCCCGGGAGCGCGTCTTCACCTTTCTTATTCGGATATGTAATATTAAAAGTTGTAATAATTCCCCGCCCCACTTCTTTCTATTATCATCTTTTATTTGCTTTTCATATATGTAAATATGCATGTTATTTTGCTTGTCATCATATCCATGCCTTGCATCCATGTCTTATGCCTTAAGATCTGGCTAAATTTGCATTTGTGAATTTAATTGATTATTATGTGATTTTGTGCGCTAGCTCATGTTCCTGAGATGTTTCACATATCATATATACTAGAAGTTGGATCTGTAGTTGCATTTCATGAGTGAATTGCATTAGGATCTTGTATATAGGACCATGTATATTTTACTAATTTTGTTTTTGTGCCTATTTAAGAGACGCCAGTAAATATTTAAGTTTTTGTACTTTAGCATCCCGCTTGTGTATGTTTTTCTACTCTGTTTAGAATCCTACCTTGTGGCTATGTGCCTATTTGACATAACTCTATGCATGCTAGTGGGTGAAGGTTGTTTTATTTAATTTGGAATAAAATTAATTTTCATGATTGCACTATTCAAAACATTTTCAAAATGATGAAATCAAATTGTTGCAAAATGAACGACACAGTCTATATTTGTTTGCTTCACATAATAATTTTAAGATTTATTAAATAAATCAGAATATGAACACATAATTGAAATAAAAATCGTATCATGGTTTAGTAAAGGCCAATCTTTTGATCGGGTGGTGGGGGTGCTCAATTAATGACCTTCCCCCTTCCTACCTAAGGTTCCGAGCCAAGCATCTTTGGTTATGATGAACAGTGGTGTAGACAACTGTAGACACCCCATTTTTGACCGTCCTCAAGACTTGGACGTCACCGTTTGAACATTCGGTGATCATCCATATTCGTGTTCATCTTGAGTTCTCGGAGGTTTCAGTCGCGCGCCTTGCCTCAAGACCTCTCGACTTGTTTGTTTTGTACTTGGTTGTGCACAAACACTTGTGTTTTTGCTCCTAAGGGAAGAGGGTGGCTTGTTGGCCATCCCCTCAACCCACTGGCCAAGGCTTGAAGCCACCGGCCCCTTTTTTATTGCCACCAGCCAAAAGTGTTGGCTGATCGGCACTATATTTGGTCGGTCGGCCACCTATTTTGGCCAATCGGCCATATTTCCCGGTCGACCCCTTTTCATCTGCTTTTGGCAGATATTTTGTGCCAGCTGGAACAGCTGGCACGCACAATTCCTCCCCTCCATACACGTGTATGGAGGGATTTGAGCCTTGTTTAACTTCTCTTGGAAGCTTTGTAAAATGGTTTTGTTATAAAAGGAGGGCCTCCCCTCCCTTTCTGGGGGTTGAATGATCTAATATATGATATATATCACTCTCTCTCTATATCCCCCCCCTCTCTCTCTCTACATTTGTGTGTGTAATAGTGTTCTAAAGGGTGTTTTGTTCTTAGTTTTGCACTAAGGCACCTAGTGTTACACTATACTTCGGTTGTGGAGGTGCTAAGGGTTTGATCTCAGAGTTTTTGAGTTGGTTTTGGTCAAAAGAAAGTGCTGGAGTTGGTGTTCTTGAAGTGTTCTTCAAGGGTGAAAACTACCTTCTTTATTCCCCTTTCTTTCACTAGCTTTTAGCCTATCTTGCATGCTGTTTTGAGCTTAGTGTATAACTGATAAAATTTCTGTATTTTCATGCTTAAGATGCTTGTTTAAGGTTGCTTTTGGTTTGGGGGTTGTTTACACCCTCTTAGGCCTAGTTTGGCCTCTTTTTGTGCCTTTCTCTTTGGGCTTTGGAACCCCCTTATTTCGACCTTCTCACCACTGAAATCCAGAGGATTTTCAGTGGTGGAGAAGTGGTTTTGAAATCATGTACAGGGGAGGGACACCCCTCTCCCTTTGTGTCTCATTTGCTTGCATTTAGGGCTCATAAAGGTAGGATGTTTGCTTAGCTTTATTTGGCTTCATTTCAGTGGGTATTTGGTGTTAGTTTATCATATTATACCTCTATTTTTGGTCAGATTGATAGCATATTGCATGCATCATGCACTTGCTTTGTAATCCCCTCTATTGTCATAATATGTATCATGCATTTAGACCATCATGCATGCATGTTTTAGCTTGACTTCATGAAGCTTTTAGCTATGTTGTGACATGCTTGAGTTCTGTTTTTGGTCTTTTGGGTCATGATTTCCATGCTTTGTATAGCCACTTTGCATTTTAGCTTGCTAGGTTTTGGGATCACTTATCATGCTATTTCAGTCCATGTTTCATGCTTGTATACTTGCATTTGCCATCCATTCAATGCTTTGGGGAGGTGTTGTTTCATGCTCCATGTTTGGACCATTGCATGTCCCTCCATGATTAGGTCTTTGGGAGACCTTCTCATTGGGTTTCGAGGCTTTTTTTGATGAGTTTTAACTCTGACTTTATTGGTCTAAGTCATGCCATGTTCGGTTGTTAGAGGTGTAGTGCATTTGCCTTTTTTGGCCTTACATACGTCTTGTTTTGTGCTCACCTTTCTAGCATGTTTTAGCCTCATTCCATAGGTGTTTTGGCTTCATTTTGGTCTGCCTCGGGACTGTTTTGGGTCACCTTGCCCCTTTGGGGCTTGGTTGACATACTCATGGTTCAAGTCCCTTGGCTAGCTTTGAACTTTAACTCCATTAGCACGCCTTGCTTGTGTTATGTGTGTGATTTGGCATCACTTTTGGCATCATTTCAGAGCTTATTACATCGCCACATTCTCATGTTTACCATGTCTTGCTCACGCTTGAGGATGGTGCTTTGTTCCCTAGCTTATGAGTCTTTACATGCACGTGTGAGTTTTGCCCTTTTGGTGCCATGATGTTGGTACTATGGCCATTGTTTTGGCATGGCCGAGGTCCACCCATTTCAGTTTAGGTCCTTTGAGCATGTTTGCTTTCATGATATTTGCATACTTGCATTATATCATGTTTGCATGTTTAGCATATTGCATAATGCTTAGCTAGTTGCATTACACAACATTGTTGCATACTTGGTGTGCCCATGCTACATTAGTTTAACTTGCACGCTTAGGTTGCATTGCATCCAGCATGCTTGCTACCTTAGTCTTGTGTGCATACTCGAGTCTCATTGCATTTGGCATGCTTAGGTTGCATCACATTGCATTTGGCATGCTTACATTGCATTACCTTGTATTGCATTTACAATCGCATTGTATTTAGCATACATGGCATTACATGGTGTTTGGTTTGGGTGTCAACCCAAACGTGAGGAATGAGGGACGTTCGTACTTAAAGTGAAACGTGCCTCAAATCTCGTCGCCGTCACTCTTGATCCAACATGATAGATGTGTGGCATCCATTTGTTTTGTGCATCCATTTTACATTGATATGCACACTTGGCTCCTTTCGCCATCATGCGTTGAAATGCGTGATTGGTGGCCCGAGAGTCGAAAGCCACACTCCTTTGAGTTCATAGCATGATAGGGAGGGTGGTCGTGCACACATTGCTTTGAAAACGCCTTGTCATGCACTGTCTGTCCACTGCTGCAGCAAAACAGGATTCTGCAGGAATCATTGGCCGACCGACTACATCAAGTGTCGATCGACCAAAAATATATGGCCGATAGTCATAAAAATGGTCGATTACCATGTTTCAATAGCCGGTGGCCCTATCTACTAGCCGGTGACCTCCCACAATGCTCAGGGAGTGGTTCAGAAGCAGTCTTGCGATTTGTGCAGCTTTCAGAGGCATGAAACAATGCAAACAGAGGCGACAGTGGGCATGGCAATGGGTTTCCGAGCGAGGCGAATCGAGCATGCATCATCCAATCATTTCGAGGTGGAGCTGCGGCGGTCTCTTGGGATTTAGTTTGTATTATTTTTTCAGACCCTCCATTGAGAGGGTGAATTTGTAATAAGGGTGCGTGCGTGCGTGTGTGAATGTCTTCCAACCCCACGTCTTTCTCCCTTTTACTTACCTACTTTTTATGGTTAGTTTTAGGTCATGTTTCGGTTAGCATACCTCATGTTAGCATGTTTGCATACATTCATTTGTATTGCACGCACCGGGCTCGACGCATCATACTAACCGCATTGTATTTCAATTCCAATTTGAATACATGTATCGATTGTTGCATCTCATACGCCATCTTAGAATAGCCGAGCCTATTGTAGTTGCATTTTTGCATGTGTTGCATTAGGCATTTCAGCATAGTTAGAATTCATGCATGTTTTCTAATTAGCTTCTTTCTTTGGCTTGAAGTACTCGGTAAGTACTTATGCTTTAGCATCCTTGCATGCGTGTGAGTGACTGCCATGATAGCATGCTTATCATGAGGCTATTTGCTTATGTGATATAACTGCCTGAATGCCTGTGGGTGAAGGTTGGGTTATTTGAATTGGAATAATCACCAATTGAGAGTTTTAAGCCCGCTTAAGAGTGGCAAAATCATGTTTTCTAAGCCCACCCGAGGGTGGCAAAATCCACGTCTTAGCCTACTTGAGAGTAGCACCTTCAAACCGTTTTTCAAAACGAACATGAGATGTTTTGTTCTAATTCAGGCGACCTAGTCTATACTTGTATGTTGTGCGCATCACATAGTAATTCTAGGCTAATAAACCAGAATAAGAGCACATAATGTTTTCAAAACTCGATGTCATGGTTAGTAGAGGCTGATCTTTGATCGGGCGAGCGGGGGTGCTCACGAAGTGACCTTCCCCAATCGTACCCAAGTTCCCGAGCCGAGGCAACTTTGGTGATGACGGACACGTGGCCTTAGGCAACGAGTCAGGGTTTCCTAAATTCCCCCAAAATAAATATTTAGGTGGCGACTCTGTATCTGGCAAAGCAGTCCATGTTTGGCACTTCTTTCTAAAAATCTGTTTTTCAAAACGATTTGCCGGATTTGGACTCTTTGATGATTCGTCGGTCTTGCATTGCACTCTGCGAGATTAGATACAGGACCGTGACATTGAGTCCTGAACTGTAGTGAGCCCAATGAACAAAACAGGATTCCTCCCGGGACGTTCGAGGACGTCTACAACAACCCATTTTTTACCACCCGCAAGACTTAGGCGCTTGGTTCGATACACTCGATGATGAAAGTTAATTTATGTGTTTTGAATTCGTAGCGATTCGGATTTAGTTAGGCTCTCAAAATAACCTCGATCTTTAACAGTTGCCTTGTTTGAACCTTTAAGTTTCATTTTTGGACCTTTTCCCACCTTAAGCTGAGTTTGAACCAAAAATACAAGGGAGGGCATCAAAGCCCGGCCATGCATCAGTGATGGCCGGCCAGGCCTCGATGGCGATAAACACTGTTCTGGGCGAGAGCCCGTTAGTTGTCTATTTTTGAATATATTTATCACCTTTTGAGCTTGAATTCTATATAAACGAAGCTCTGGGATTGTTTTGAGGGTTGAACAAAATTTAGAAACCATGTATACACCTTGGGAGCTCCTCCCTCCTCTTTCTTCCATTGCAAGCAAGCTTTTAGCTAACCTAACTTCCTTGTGTCATCTCCATACTTCATATACAACCTTGTCTTACCACCCTAGAGCATTGGTTGATCTTGGAGAAGCATAATTCAAGCTTGAGAGTGAGTTGAAACCAAGTTTGGATCATCAACAACAAACTTACCCCTTGAAAGGTATACGCTTGTTATCTTTATTCTTGCTTTCATTTCTATCACTTGCTTCATAATTCTTACTGTTTTGTGTTGTTTTAAGTCTATTTGAAGTGTTTAAGGTTGGATTGGAAGAGCTACCAAAAGGGTAGAGAGAGCTTGCTCTTTTTATACCTTTATCTATAGCTTAAACCCTTCATTTTCCACTCTTTTTCATTGATATTTACACTTGTTTTCAGAGTTTTCAAAGGGCCAAAAATCATGTTTTGAGGTGTCAAAAGTGGAGGGGTTAGCCACCCCTCCTTGCTTACTAGCTTTCATTCTCCTCTTTATTATTTAGCTTTTTAAGCTCTTTTCATGCATGTTTAGCCTCTTTTATATATATATATATATATATATATTAAGGACTGTTTTAGGGCTGTCCAAGCCTTTTAAATTGGTTCATTCCTTGTTTAGTTCATTTGTGGTCTCATAAGTTAGCATACATAACTTGATGCATTTTGTTCCAAGCTTTCTTTTACTCATTTTCATGTTTAAGAGCATCATTTTAACAATCAATCCACCATCCATCTCTTTCATTCTTGAGAATGATTTCAACCGATTGAGGTTATTCAAGACATGTAAGAGAGACTCTTACTTAATGGCTTAATCTTTTTGAAGATTCATTGCCAATGGTATAGTCTTTCTCTCATGCTTTTGAAGAACCTCTCGTTTGACATTACTTCTTGTTTAGGGGATTTTAACGTCACTATGGACAAATGGACTAAAGAATGGTAAGTTTTAACAAAATGAGCTTAAAACTTGGATCAACACACATATAGAAAGTGGCTTAAATTGCTTTAACTTGGCCAGATGTTATGCCAAGTTCCTTGTGTCAAGAGTCGTCAGATGCTAATCTATGGCATTTTGATGTTTCTTGAAGCGTTGCAACATCCCTTTTTGAGTTCGTACTATGACAAGAGGGAAGGGTGGTCCTACTCTTTGCATTTCATTAACCTTTGTCCAAAATTGCATTCAAGACCATCAAGCAATCAATTTGCTCATTGATGGCTTTGGAGGTAATTACAATTTTCTCTCAAGATTTTCCTATGAAAGAGAATGAAGAAAGGACAAACAGAGCTTAAGAATGCACTGTCTGCACTGGTTTCACCTCAGAACACAAAAACAAAGTTTTGCACCAAATTGATGCACGACCGGCCCTCAGTGCATAGCCAGCAAAGCAGTTTTGCAGGAAAACAGAGGCAGTGGCTGAAGGTGAAACATAGTTGGCTTGGGCAAACAAAGTAGCTTTCTGGCGCTGCACATGCAACCTTCATCCATCTTCCATTACGCTCTTATCAAATGCGATTAATTATTTCATTAGTATTATTATTAACATAGTTGTGAATAAATTTTGTTGTAATTAATTAGTGATAACTAGTTAATTAATTCAAGTGTTGTAATTATCTTAGTTAATTAGTGATAACTATTTAATTAATTCAAGTGTTGTAATAATTAGTTAAGTAGCTTAGCTAATTTCATTTGTTTTGTAATAATTAGCGTAATTAGCTTAGCTTAGTTAGATAGCTAGTTTATTCATTCGGACTCTCCTCCTTGAGAGCGCAATGTAATAATGTGTATGTCTTGCAACCCCACGTCTTTCTCCCTTTTATTTACCAACTTATGATAGTCAGATTAGGGACATCACATTTCAATTAGCATACCTTATGCTTGCATCCATTCATCTTGCTTGGAAGAAATGGCCGAAAGGGCGTCACAGCATTGGCCGATGTGCCATATAATCCACATGCCTTTGGTCTTGGCTATGTACCCTCCAAAGAGGATTGGGTCAAGAAAGGAAAAGAGATGGCAAGCAGAGTTAGAGTCAAGCAGGTCGGGAAACGCTATGAGCTTAATCACAAGTCGATCACGGGAACACCGAACGACCATTTTGTTCAGGAGGGAGAAGACTTCCCATTTTGCGATTTTCCCGAGCCCTGGATGAATTCTGAGAAGCAGCGTGTTCTCGGTTTAAAAATTTTCTTCGACTTGCAGCTGCAAAACAGTGATATAAAGGAAAGGGCTGAGCCAATTACTGCTAAAGCTGAGAAGAGCATGGAAAGTGACTGGGATAACAATGAACTTGAAATAGGGGCAGCACTGGCATGTCTCCTTTCAAATCCTTCAGCCGACTCAGAGAGCTTGGAGGATAACCTTACCATCTCCATAATCGGGGATCAACCGAGTATGAACCCATCTAGTAGCATTTTGGATGCATCTGAAGCACCATCTCTCGTTTGGCAACTAGAGGAGGGCTACATGTCTAGTTCTGAGTCGGGTAGTGAGCTAGAATCTAATTCCACAGAGTCTATGGAGTCGGAATCAGATTTGGGTTCTTCTAAATCTAAGTCTGGTATTCTTGGGGGTGATAACCCGGATGCCAAGGTCTTGTCCAGGTCCTCTTTTTCTTTTGCATTTGAGTCGGTTGTAGCCGAAGAGCTGGATGAGCTGGACTTTTCGAATAAGAATGACGCTACTGATTTTGAATATTTCTCTGTGCCGCTTGTTTATTGCATTGACCAAGATTTTCAAAATTTTGATGAAAACAAAGAGGAAGGAATTCCTCTGGTTTTGAAAATTTTGATTAATCGAGAGGAGGAGAGGTTTGTCAAACCCCTTGCTGATGAAATCATTGCGATTAATGTAGGTATTGAGTAGGATTCGCATCTGGTCCAGATCGGGTCCACGTTGTCTTTGGAGGAGGCGAGCGCATAGTTGCTTTATTAAAAGATTTCAAAGATGTTTTCGCGTGGTCCTACGCAGACATGCCTAAAATCGATCCTGAGATTGTACAGTATTGGATCCCTCTTGATCCCGAGGCCCGACCCGTCAAGTAAAAGTTACGAAGAATCTGCCCGGATTAGGCATTGAAAATCAAGGAGGAGGTCACCCAGCAGATCGAAGTAGGTTTCTTGTTAGTATATGAATATCCAACTTGGTTGGCCAACATCGTCCCCGTGCCAAAAAAGAACGGGAGAATCTGGGTATGTGTAGACTTCATGGATTTGAACAGAGCCAGTCTGAAAGACGACTTCCCTTTGCCGCACATTGATAAATTAGTGGATTTCACTGCGGGCCATGCATTTCTCTCCTTCATGGATAGATTTTCTGGGTATAACCAGATTCTGATGATGCCCAAGGACAAAGAGAAAACTACATTTATTACGCCGTGGGGTACCTACTGCTATCGAGTGATGCCGTTTGGGCTGAAGAATGCCGAGGCTACCTATCAACGGGCTACAACCACTATTCTGCATGATATGATCCATAACGAGGTCGAGGTGTACGTAGACGACATGATTGTCAAGTCTAAAGAAAGAGAGGGCCACTACACTGCCTTGAATAAATTCTTTCGACGGATCAGAGAATACAGACTGAGGTTGAATCTGCAGAAGTGTACTTTCGGTGTAACAGCAGGGAAAATGCTAGGCTTCTTGATCATACAGAGAAGCATCGAGGTAAATCCTTCCAAAATTGAGGGCATCCTAGAAATGCCCCCATCAAGGACTGAAAAGGAGGTGCAAAGCTTTCTGGGTAAAGTGCAATTCATAAGACGATTTATTTCTAAATTAACCTTGACTTGTGAATCACTTTTTGGTCTCTTGAATAAAGGAAAGAAATTCCGATGGGATGATCGATGTCAGTTCGCTTTTGAGCAGATTAAGAAGTACCTTCAGAATTCGTTTGTGTTGTCGCCGCTAGAGCCGGGGAGGCCTTTGATTCTGTATCTGTCAGTAACGGACACCACAATGGGATGCATGTTTGCTCAGGAATCTGAGGATAGGGTGGAGAAAGCCATCTATTACTTGAGCAAGAAAATGCTGGGTTACGAGACCCGCTACACTCCACTGGAGAAAGCTTGCCTAGCCTTGGTATAGGCTACCAGGAAGTTGAGGCATTGCTTGTTAGCTCACTCCGTAATTCTGGTTTCGAGATTAGATCCCATGAAATATCTCTTTGAGAAACCAGCGCTTACAGGTAGGCTAGCCCGTTGGTTGCTTCTTCTCTCTGAATTTGATCTGAAATATGTTACTCGCAAGTCGATCAAGGGAAGAGCTGTAGTGGAGTTTTTGGCAGATCACCCAGTGGAAGGGGATGAAGCGGTAGAATACCTATTTTCAGATGAAGCCATTCTACAAGTCGAGGAAGAGATTTGGACAATTTACTTTGACGGAGCATCCAATCAATATGGTTATGGGATATGATAGCACCTGATGACTTCCCATATACCTTTAGCCTTCAAGCTCTAGTTCAAGGTCTCCAACAACAAAGCAGAGTATGAGGCGTGTATCGCTAGTTTAGAAGCCGCCCTGGAACTAGGGGCAAAAAGATTTGTTGTTATCGGAGACTCAAACCTAGTTGTTTCTCAAGCAAATGGAGACTAGAAGGTCAAAGAAGAAAAGATGAAGATTTATCACCAAACCCTGGACGTTCTGATTCCTAGATTTGAAAAGCTGACTTTCACGCATCTACTAAGAGAGAACAACAGGTTCACTGATGCTTTATCAACTCTATCTTCTATGATAGACATCCCGCTTGGAGTCCGGATGCGTCCGATCATCATTGAGCAGAGATACACGCCGGCCTATGAAACTATCGCCGCAATAGATAAAGTGCAAGACAAGAACCCTTCGTACTACGATATTTGGAACTTCTTGGAAAAGGAGATCTATCCACCAGGGGCAAATGCCAAGGATAAAAGGGGCATACAACAAATAGCCGTCCAATTTATCATTTGCGGAGGTAAACTGTACAAACGAGGTTATTTGGGAATGCACAAGTTGTGTGTCGAGAAGAGGAATCAAAGCGCCTAATGGAGGCCATTCATGGAGGAGAGTGCGGAGCGCACATGAACAGAGTGATGTTAGCCCAGAAGATTCTCAAGCAAGGTTACTATTGGTCCACTATGGAGGAGGATTGTATTGGTTTTGTTTGGCGATGCTACAAATGCCAAATTCATGCTAATCGCATGAACATCCCGCTGTCGAAGCTGTATAACATGACTTCACCATGGCCTTTTTCAGTCTGGAGAATTGACGTCATCGGCGCGGTCACACCAAAAGGGTCGAATGGGCATGAATACATTCTGGCGGCAATTGATTACTTTACAAAGTGAGTGGAAGCTCAGTCCTATGCAGTGTTGAAAGCAGTGCATGTGGCTAAGTTCATCCGAAATAACATCATTTGCTGATACGGAGTCCCAAACGAGATCATTTCAAATAATGGCTTCCACTTCAAGAAAGTGGTGATAGACTTGTTGGAGAAATACAATGTGGCTTTCCATAAGTCATCTACATGCCGGCCGCAAACCAATGGAGCTGTTGAGGCCGCCAACAAGAACATCAAGCATATTCTACAGAAGATGGTTGAGACTTATAGGGACTGGCCAGATAAATTGCCATTCGCACTTTTGGGCTATAGAACTTCAATTCGGATGTCTACGGGGGCAACCCCTTATTTTCTTGTCTATGGGATGGAAGTCATTCTTCCAATTGAAATAGAAGTTCCATCGCTGCGAGTTAAGGACGAGTGTCAGATAGCAGAAGCGGACTGGCAACAGAGTAGGTTTGAGGAGCTGATATTGTTTGATAAGAGAAGGCTGAAAGATTGTACTATGTTCAAGGTGATCAATGCAGGATTGCTAGGGCTTTTAACAAGAAGGTTAAGTCCTAGAATCTCAAAGAAGGGGATATGGTACTGAAAGACAACCGAGCTCCCATCCATGACCCTAAGGACAAGTTCAGACCCGATTGGACTAGTCCTTACATCATCAAAACTATCTGGTTGGGTGGAGCTATTATTCTCATGGATCTAGATGGCCTAGAATTTTCCCAACCAATCAACATGGACAAATTGAAGAAATACTATCCCTGAGAGGCTCGCTAGGCCGAAAGCCTGAAAGGGCGACCTAAGCAAAAGTTAGAGCATGAAAAATTGAACTCGCAAGGTTGAAAACCCTAAAGGGCAGCCTTGGCAAAAGTTAGAGCGCAAAAGGAGAGTTAATACTCGAGTGAACCTAAACCGAACTACGTAAGGCCTGATTCCCATTTTCAGGATACATAGGCAACTTTATCCTGAAATTCGGCCGTAAACACCTCTAACTCAACTGTCCTGTCCATGTGTCTGATCTGGTCATCTTTGTCTGTTCTTTACCCAAGAGTTCAATTGTGATCTTTATTCTAAGAGCTGGTTACAGTGCTAAGCAGTGTTATTCAGTCATGAGCAGTGTTATTCAGTCAATGGGCAATTTGTGATCTTTGGATTTGGGGTTGTATATCTCAAGGATTGATTCCATGTGTGTGAGTTGGTGATTCTTTTCTGAAAATGGTTTTGGAAAGTTTTAATAAAAGTTCATTTTGTTCAAATTTTATTTTTTACAACTTAGACCATTTTTGGACCAAAAGGAAAATTTTCAGTGCTCACAACTTTAATTTTATTGATTTCAAACATAAAAGTTCTCCAACTCTCTGATACAAATCAAAGTTGCTTTTATTATATCATAAAAACTTGAAAAGTAAGGTCAAAGTAATAAACTTGGGGCATAAATAAATCAGGTGCTCCTACGTCCTCTACTTGTGCTTGTGGAAGCTCTTGATGCCAAAGTGGGCCCGGTTTGTGCCTCTTCCTCAAGCCAAGCCAGGCACTTGCTAGAAAGGGCGCAACTGAAACTAGAGGCAGGAGCTAGAAGCTCCCTCGTCCTCCAAGCTGCGAGGTACTGAGCCAAATGTGAACCTCAGATGGCGAATGAAATGGGGTACTCTACCCCCTCTTCTGGGCAAGTCTGGTCATGCCTGAACTGATGTCTGACCCGAAACGGAAAGTAGAATACACAGTGTGTAAGGCCGATCAGTTGAATGCCAGGTTGCCAAGTCATGCTGTAGCTCATTTTGGTCAGATTAAGCAAGGGGCAACGCCAAGCAATGTTAACAGCAGACCTGTTGCACATCCAGTGGCACCACCATCCCTCGTTTGGGAAATCCACTAGTCGGTGGCGGAAGAAATAGCCTCGAGCTGAGTACTCAAGGCATGGGTCCACTACCTTCAGCTTATCAATAAGTCACACCTGGGAAAGGATGAAAGAAAAGAGAGATTAAAGAATAGAGCGATGTATGTTGAGAGAAAAATTGAGAAAAGGGCTTTGAGAGAAAAATTGAGAATGAGTGCTAAGTAATGTGAGAAACACATATAAGAAAGGGCGGGAAACAATACTTGAAAAAGTAGTGTACTCCCCACGAATTTGGTAGTCTCTTACCAATAGAAGGCGTCCAAGCCCATCAAAGTCTCGGCCAGCACCAAGCCAATGCAACTCTTGCCTTCTTTCAAACCTTGGGCCACTTCAACCAACCGAATGCTGGACTTGCCGAAACTAGGGGCAAGAAAGAAATGAACCAACATACATAAGCAAAGGGCATGTTGCCGAAAACCCTGCCAAAGATGGTCACCTCGGTCACCAACGTTAGAAAATCGATGAATCAGGCTGGGAATATCCAGCTCTCCGTTGTGAACCAAAGATTGAGCCTCGTGTAGAGTAAGCCCACACATCTGTCCCAAAGCTTGGACGTGGCCAAAACGGGGCTGAGGTATGATTTCCTCATTACGCTGGGATTCCATCAGTTCCTGAAATTCTTCGGTTGTTAGGCATATTTCTTGTCCCCCCAAACTAAAGACATGTGTAACTGGGTTCCAACATCAAACCGCGGCATGGAAGAATGGAAAGCAAAGAGAAGTGCAACTCAAAGGAAAAAGGGTGTTTAGGCCGAAACCACAAAAATTCACCGTTTCCGAGCCATCCAAAGTGGCAATCCAGTCTCGAAGCCTGTTGGCAAGTAACATCTCTATTTCAGAGCAAAATATCAAAGACTTGTGAATGTACCAGGAAAGTAGCATGGAAGCACCATTTATAGAGTTTGAGATAAAGCTGTGTATGACAACTGGACAGCACTGACCAACATCACACTGATGCCCAACCGTGCATCTGTGATGGCTGACCGTGCATTAGTGAAGCCCAGCCGGGTCTTGGTGCTAGTCCAGTTCTGTACAGTTGCAGCAAAAGCTAGCCTTCATTCGGGTGGACTTTGACTGTTCTTTTGAGTCTTGTTTAGTTTTACCAAGTGTTATTTAGTATTTTTGAGTTATTTTTGTTTCATTTTTTCTATTATCAAGTTGTATTTTACATTTAGTCTGGTTGTGGTTCTTTATCCGATTCAAGAATGAATGTAAGAATCAATAGTTGTTGTTTCAATTCCTATGTAAAGCATTACAATGCAAGGGTTATACCATTCATCACATGCGGGTGCCATTCATTATATTGTGCAAAGAGATCATTCAACAAAAACTTGTCTTTTATAACTAGTGGGACCAACCTCGATCATTGTTTTACAAAAAACAAACAAAAGAAAAGTCTTCAAAAATAGGAGGTCTATCTGAAGCTAGTTTTTTTAAATACATAGCAAAATGAAAAGAAAAGGAAAAGAAAAGCAGAGGCATCATCATCATCAGTAGCCCATCCAAGCTCTTCTCCTCCTAGGTTGTGGACGAGGTGCAGCACTATCATCGCTAGGGCTGCTAGACTGTAAGTCAATCTCCCCTCCTTTGTCCTTGGAGGTCGTAGACCCGTCAAAGGACTCCTCGGAATGCAAACGCTACCTTACTCGACCTCTTCCTCGATCGGCTCCTCTATGACCCCTCCCTCGGCTCCGTCTCCGCCTACTAGCTGTGGAAGGTCCTGCTGGCACTGGCTCAAGCTGAAAAGAAGATAGATATCAGTAAGAGTGAACAAAAGTGTACAGTATGGCAATAACAGTAGGCTACAGATAGAATGCACCTCGATCCCATGGGTGACTAAGGCAGTCTGCCTTCTCTATACCATGAGGAGTAGTCGGTTAATTGTCCGAAGAAGCTCGTCACCGTACGCTCGGGAATCTGCAAAAGAAACAGAATCTGAGAAAAGTAGACAAAAGTAATCGAACAATGAATAGTAATGGCAGAAAACAATCTAAAGTGCAATGTGGACTAGCAAAATGAAAGTGTACCTGCTCAACGCTAGGGGCAAACATAAGTCTACGGTCCCTCTCCTTGATGGGCTCAAGTGGATCAGCTCGATCACTCCATTCGGACGCATGTGTACGATCTTAGTGGGAATCACAGGCAATCCAGGAATGGGAGCAACGACAAGGGCACCTCCGACAGGTGCATCACCAACAGCAGTAGCAGCAACCTCTGGCACAGCTCGAACCACTCCTGGGGTAAGAGGCGCGCCATCACCCGAGTGTGTAAGAAAGTAGTGAAGTCACCGGGTTTATTGTGACAATCGTCGTCCTCGCCTATCATCAAAAGGTCGAGCTCAGGACTGTGCTGTAGATCATCCACTACCCTCATGCCGGGAGCATGAGGATATGGAATGTCAGGAGCAGCAACGCCCTGTGTCTGGCAGATGAACTTGTCTCCCAAATAGTATGCCGAGCTAAAGGAGCCCTCAAATAGAATCTTCATCGTAGAGGCATGCCATACAGCGGTGAAGGTCGCCCTCAACACCGAGGGAATGCCCGCCCAAGGGTGCCAGTTGATCTGTGAATATAGTGTCAGATGAGGAAATCAGTACAGTGTGAGGAAATCAGTACAGTGAATTCAGTGAGGTGTCAGATGTCAGTGCAGTGTTAGAATGGCCATGCGGTGTCAGAAATCAGTGTAATGATAGAAGTCAGTACAGTATGAGAATGGCAATATGGTACAAATGTAACAGCATGAGAGTGAATGTGTAGTGTGGGAAACAGTACAATACCTGGTCCGCCGTGATGGTGTCAAAGAAACGGCGGAAGTACGGGAAGGTGCGTTCTACAAGGCGGCACCGCTCGAAGCGTGAGTTGTAGTTCCGGGAGCGGGGTACTGACAACTCGATTGGCCTCACTGGAACTGGAGCCAGGGAAGTGAAATATGTGTAGATCCAAAGCTGCAAACAAAAGGTGAACAGAAGATATGAGAAAATAGATCAAATGAACAAGAGATGCAACGATGAACATAATGTAAAGCTTATCAGAAAGGTGAGTGTAAGGTATACCTCCCAAACCCTCCAGTAGCTACCAAGTGAATCCGCCTTACGGCGAGAGACGGAGCTTATGTAGCAGTATAAGGTAGCCAAGCCGGCGCCACCCCAATTGTACTCCACCACCCGAGGAAAGTGTACGAGCGCCCCTAGAATGTATAATCCCATAGTATTTTCCCTGTTTGAAAACATGGTAGTACCGAAAAGATATATGAGGAAACTGTGGGTGTACTGGGAAACCTCATCTGCAGTGGCTGGCTGAATGCTGGAGAAGTGCTCCAAGAACTAGCTGTAACGCACCATCCCATGGTTGGCGGTGTCTGGGATCACCTCGAGAAGCTGGAGCTGTGCAGCTCTCCACTGGGTTATGTCTGGATCAAAGGGGACTGGGCCGCTAACCCCAACCCACAAACCAGTCAGCATCGAGAAGTCGTATAGGGTCAGTGTCATCTCCTCGGTTGAACAGAAGTGGAATGAATTGGTGATATCCCGCCATCTCTCGACCAGGGCCCCATGAAGCCAAGACTCGGCCCTCATCTGTATGAGCTTGGAGCAAAAAGGCCCAAAGCCAACAGCATCTACTAAAGTACGGACCTCTGCGGAAAGCCGCTCGTACCAACGCTGAGAGCCTGATATAGAGCCGTAGTCGCCTATCCTCCTGGCTGTCACCTATCAATTGGCAGTTGTATCAGTATATATACAGTAGGGATGAGTGATTTCTTCATCAATTTCAACATTTCAACATGTGTGCAAAGTAAAATGCAAAGTAAAATAAGGGAAAAATTACGTACCGTGGAGGCATCGATAGATACATGCTCCATGGGCTCTCGCAGTAGAGTGTCCTCATCTAGCCTTGGGATAAAGCCCTCAAATCTCAAGATGTCGTCTGGGGATGGCACATGTGTACGTGGCTGGTATGTAGCCGCATCAAAGGGCCTCTCGGTAAGGAGAAGCAATGCAGCAGCCTCCTCTGTGTCCATGTCTGCACCAAGGGCAGCACCAATACCTGCAGTGGGGTCAGGGATAGGTACTTTGTTAGTAGCCATAGAGAGGAGTTGAAAAAAAGTGAAGAAAAGTGAGCATTTGGGTGTTTTTGGAGTGAAAATCACAAAACCAAAACCCTAGGAGAGAGAAAGTAAAGAGGGGGTGGGAAATCAAAGAGGGAACAAGATAAGTATGGGTAAATGTGTGAGAATCTAAGAAAAACCAAGAGAAAACTCAAAACTTCACCAAATCAAAATCCAATCAGTTCAAAAGGTGGAGGATCAAGAGGGTTTCAATGAAAAATTTTGCAAAAGTTGTTGGGTAACTCAAGAAAGAGGGAATCTATAGAGAGAGGAGGGTTAGGGAGAGAGGAGGAGGTGTTTTCGGCTGAGAAAGTGTGAGGAAATGAGAGTTGTTTTGTGTTTTAAACAGCCACAGGCATGGCTTTTCCCAATTCTTCCCTTGCCGCTGTCGAAGGCCGGCCGGCTATATCGAAGCCCGGTCGTGCTTCACCGAGGCCCGGCCAACCCTTGGTGAATTTGTTTTGTGTTTTGTCGTTGTGTGTTGTGTGTTGTTTGTTATTTGTATTTATGTTATGTTAGTTCATTATTATTTATTTCTGGTATTGCAAAAAATAATATAACGAAAACAAAGAAAACAAGAAAAAAAAAAGAAGAAAAAAGTGTTTTTTTTGAGAAGTGGAAACAAGCGAAAAGAACGTAATGATTTGATCTACTTTGTTTGAGCTTGTTTGCATTAATTATTTTTCTTCAATCGTAGTTCATTCCGTTATAGTGTAACCAAACGATATTGTATGTATGGTTCATTCAGAGGAGTTCCAGATAAGTCATTCGCATAGCTTTGTAGCTAAGATCTTTGTGCATCTATCACACACATTCTCTTTGTGCATCTATGTAGCTTAACTTTTTCGCGCCCCCTTTCGGAAGCTCGGAATAAGCCCTACAGTTCGGACTCCCATGGTTCTGAATCTAATCTCACAAGTGCAATGTGAAATTGATAAACACCAAAGAGTCCAAATCTGACAAATCGTTTGGAAAATTGATTTTGAATCAAAAATGCCAAAATTGGATTGCTTTACCAGATACAGAATCGCCACCTAAATATTTTATTTTGGAAAAATTTAGGAAACCCATGACTCGTGCCAAAGGCCACGTATCCGTCATCACCAAGATTGTCTCGGCTCGGGAACTTAGATACGAAGGGGGAAGGTCATAAATACATTTGAGCACCCCCGTTCGTCCGATCAAAGATCAGCCTCTACTAATCATGATATGAATCTTATCAACATTATATGCTCTTGTTCTAGTTTATTAGGCTAGCATTTACTATGTGATGTGCACACACAAGGTATAGACTAGTTTGCCTAAATTTGAACAATTCAATTTCTTGTTTGTTTTACAAAGGGTTTGATTTTGCCACTTAACAAAGTGGGCTTAAAGTTTGTGAATTTACCACTTGACAAAGTGGGCTTAAACGTGCATTCATTGAATCATTCTAATTCAAGCAATAAGCCTTCATCCACAGGCACTCAAGCAGTTTAACAAGTAAGCACTTAGCCTCATGGCAAGCATGCTAGTCATGGCAATCACTCACACTCATACAAGTATGCTAAAGTACTAAAAACTCACCTAGTACTCCAAGCTAAGATAAAACAAAAGAGTTAGAAAAATGCATGTTTCTAACTATGTCAAATGTCTAATGCAACGCATGCAATAATACAACTAATAGGCTCGGCTACTAATATGGCATATGAGGCAATTTGATAACATGCGGTTAGACACGTATTCAAAGAATATATTTAAACAACAATGCAGTTAGGATGATGCGCCGAGCCTCGGTACATGCAATACAAAATGAATGGATGCAAGTATGCGATGTGCTAATTGAAACGTGATGTCCTTAATCTAACCATCAAAAGATGTAAATAAAAGGGAGAAAGACGAAGGGTTGGAAGACATACACATTATTACAACATTGCACTCTCACGAAGGAGAGTCCGAATGAACTAACTAGCTAACTAATTAAGTTAAGCTAATTATTACAAACCAAATAAAGAATTAACTACCCTAAGCTAATTAAATATTTACAACACAAACTAATTTAATTAATCAATCTAAACTAGATTAAATAAGTACAAAACAAACTAATTAAATATAACTAATTAATTATAACAAATAAATGACTAATTGCTAATTAAACTAATTAACTAGTTCCGGGAAGTGAGGGAGGCTCATGCATGCTCGGTTTCCACCCGAAGAGTATCCACTATCTGCCTCTGAAAGCCTCTGTTGCACAACCTTTGTATTGATTTTCCATTTCTGGATCAACTCTATTCTGTCTCAAAAGAACACTGCTGAATTTGCACTGGTGGCCGACAAGGGGCCGGTCGGTCACTGCTGATGGTCGGTCGGCCACTGATGGTGGTCAGTCAGCCACTGATGATGGCTTGTCGGTCATTGCTGACTGGGCTTCTTTGCTGCAACAAAGAGCAAACACAGCAGGACAATGTATTTCTCAAGGGTTGTTTGTACTATGTATCCTTCCTTATCATCAAAACATCTCAAAGGAGTGATACACTTGGTCCTCAAACCACCAATTCAAGCAATTTCATTGCATGATGGCTAAGGAACCAAGATGTACAAGTTTAATAAATGCACAAACAAGACCAAAAACCATCACCCTATCATGCATGATCAAGGGCAATGGAGACCTTAGAAAATTTGGCACATTTCATCACTTTGAGTATGAAATGCCACAATTTTCCTTATATTCAATTAACGTCCGATTGAACACATCAAAACACAACCAAATCTTTGCACAATTTTAGTGTCCATTTTTAGTTACTCATTTTAATTTACCATTCCATTATTTAACCAATTACGTCCATTAGTGAGTTAGTCCTCTAAAAGAGAAGGAAGTGTCAAACAAGGGGTAGTTTAAGGCAAGAGAGAAGTGTCATGCCGTTGATAATGAACCCTCAAAAGAGGATTAAACCATTAAGCATGGACCTCAATCTCAAGCTTAAACTATCCTAACGTTGAAACAACCCTTAAAGCAAACAAAAAAGTCAAGAAATGAGGGAGATTGCAGAGATCAATGAATGCTGAAAATAAGTGAGAAAAGCACTAAAACATGCAATCAACTCAAATAAGTAGTGTCTAAAGGCCTAAAACACCAAGCTCGTGAGGACACTTACACTAGAAGCATGCAAAACAAGACTTAAATGCAACAACTAGCCAAAAACAGAGTTGAAACAGTCCAAAATAGAGCCTAAAACATGCTCGAGCTAACTAGGTTAGCAAACAAGACACGAGGAGGGGAGGCTAACCCCTCCAAATTTAGACTTCAAAAGATGATTTTTACCACTGAAAATACTCTGAAATTCAGTGTTCAAAAGCCCAAAAAAAGATAGCTTAAAAGTAGGAAACAAAGGTGGAAAGGCTTTACAAATAAGAAATAAAGAGGGGTGAACTACCCCCTAACCTTAAATGGCCTAAAACCACCAATTTCAGCCCACCAAAACAGCCCAAAATCAGTGGGAAAAAGATAGAAAAACAAGTATGCAAAACAAGTTAAAAAGGCAAGTATTATACCTCTTGAAGCAAAGATCAACTTTAGGCAACAATTCAAGTCAAAACCACCTTCTAGAGTTCCAAGAAAGCCTTAAAGAACCTCAGCTCAAAGATGATCAACTTTGGTTAAGGAGGTGTAGGCAAAAGTGTGGTGTATGTAGACTAATGTGCACAAATTTGCAAGAGAGAGAAAGAGAAATGTAGAGAGAGAGAGAGAGAGAGAGAGAGAGATTTTTGCTCCAAAATTTCCAACCCTCAAAAATGGGGGAGGAGACCCCCTATATATAGAAAAACATGCATTTGGCTGAGATATATCCCTCCATATACGTGTAAGGAGATGAAGCCCATTGTGCCAATAGCTAGAACAATTGTCAACAAAATATCTGCAAAAAAGACACTGGTGGTTGGTAGGCCACTAATGTGGCCGGCAGGCTACCAATGATGGCCGGTAGGCCACACCATTGGCCGGCAAGGCACAAGGGTGGCCGGCAGGGCACAATTGGTGGCCAACAGCCCACTAGAGGAAGCCTGCAGGTCCTAGGGTCTTGAGGTTTGAAGCACTAAGGTTTTGGTCCAAAACAAGGCATAGAATGGATAGGATTTAAAGGCTCAAAGACGGGGCATTCCACCGAGGTCTTCAAGCACTAAAATGAGCACATGCAATCATAATTATCGGGTACACAATCGATGACGTCCAAGTCTTGAGGACGGTCAAAAATTGGGTGTCTACAATCTATCGCACATATTCTCTTTGTGCATCTATCGTACTCGTTCATTTTGTGCATCTATCGCACACATTCTCTTTGTGCATCTATCGCACTCGTTCTCTTTGTGCATCTATTGCACTCGTTCTCTTTGTGCATCTATCGCATACATTCTCTTTGTGCATCTATCGCACTCGTTCTCTTTGTGCATCTATCGCACACGTTCTCTTTGTGCATCTATTGCACTCATTCACTTTCGTTCATCTATCGCACACCCCTTTGTTGTTTTACCTTGGGACGTACGAAAGTACGCGCCCGAGTGGTTATTTCTCAAGATGCGCGAAATGCGACCCTGGGCGGGTTTTACCTCGGGACGTACAAAGTACGCGCCCGAGTAGTTGTTTCTCAGGACGCGTGAAACGCGGCCCTGGGCAGATTTTAGTTCGGGACGTACGAAGTACGCGCCCAAGTGGTTGTTTCTCAGGACACGTGAAATGCGGCCTTGGGCGGATTTTACCTTGAGACGTGCGAAGCATGGCCCTGATTGCTTGTTCCTCAAGTTGCGTGAAACGTAACCTTGAATGATTTATTGTTTCTTGGAACGTGTGAAACACGACCCCGATCGGTTTTTGTTCTCGATTTATTAGGATGTGTGAAACGCAACCTTGAGTGGTATTTTCTTTTCGCTTTTTTACCTTGAAGTTGCTCATTCATATGTTATCTCGTTATCTTGCTTATCGCATTTTGTTATTGCTTATTGCATTATCTCACATGATCATAAGTTTTCAAAATCATCGGCTTCGTGTAGCATGTACGTTTAACTTTCAAAATTGCAATGTGCATATTATTTGCATCTTGCCCTTGAACTACGCTGGTTTGATTCCTTGGAAAGGGATATGTAGGCAGCTTGCGAGTGCAACTAATTTAATTTATATCTTGTTTATTTGTCTAAGTCTTACGGCCTCGTCAAATAGGTCGTCTCTGGGTTTTGACACTCACTCACATCATTTCATGACTTTGAGCTCTATCAAAAAGGGGCAACTGTAGACACCCCATTTTTGACAACCCACAAGACTTAGGCGCTTGGTTCGATACACTCAATGATGAAAGTTGAATTATGTGTTTTGAATTCACAGCAATTCGAATTCAATCAGGCTCTCGAAATAATTTCGATCTTCAACGGTTGCCTTGTTTGAACCTTTCAGTTTCATTTTTGGACCTTTTTCCACCCTAAGTTGAGTTTGAACCAAAAAAATAGGAGAGGGCATCAAAGCCCGGCCATGCATCACTGATGGCCGGCCGTGGCTATGGATGGCCAGCCGGGCCTTGATGGCGATAAACACTGTTCTGGGCGAGAGCTCGCCAGCTGTCTATTTTTGAAGATATTTATCACCTTTTGAGCTTGAATTCTATATAAACGAAGCTCTGGGATTGTTTTGAGGGTTGAGCAAAATTTAGAAACCATATGTACACCTTGAGAGCTCCTCCATCCTTCTTCTTCCATTGCAAACAAGCTTTAAGCTAACCTAACTTCCTTGTGTCATCTCTATACTCCATATACAACCTTGTCTTACCACCTTAGAGCCTTGGTTGATCTTGGAGAAGCATAATTCAAGCTTGAGATTAAGTTGAAACCAAGTTTGGATCATCAACAACAAGCTTACCCCTTGAAAGGTATAAGCTTGCTATCTTTATTCTTGCTTTCATTTTTATCACTTGCTTCATAATTCTTACTATTTTGTGTTGTTTTGAGTCTATTTGAAGTATTTAAGGTTGGATTGGAAGAGCTACCAAAAGGGTAGAGAGAGCTTGCTCTTTCTATACCTTTACTTTTAGCTTAAACCCTTCATTTTCCACTCTTTTTCTTTGATATTTACACTGATTTTCAGAGTTTTCAAAGGGCCAAAAATCATGTTTTGAGGTGTCAAAAGTGGATGGGTTAGCCACCCCTCCTTCTTCTTGTTTACTAGCCTTCATTCTCCTCTTTATTGTTTAGCTTTTTAAGCTCTTTTCATGCATGTTTAGCCTCTCTTTTTTTATATATTAAGGACTGTTTTAGGGCTGTCCAAGCCTTTTAAAGTGGTTCATGCCTTGTTTAGTTCATTTGTGGTCTCATAAGTTAGCATACAAAACTTGATGCATGTTGTTCCAAGCTTTCTTTTACTCATTTTCATGTTTAAGAGCTTCATTTTAACAATCAATCCACCATCCATCTTTTTCATTCTTGAGAATGATTTCAACCGATTAAGGTTATTCAAGACATGTAAAATAGACTCTTAAATGGCTTAATCTTTTCAAAGATTCATTGCCAATGATATAGTCTTTCTCTCATGCTTTCGAAGAACCTCTCGTTTGACATTACTTCTTGTTTAGAGGATTTTAACGTCACTATGGACAAATGGACTAAAGAATGGTAAGGTTTAATAAAATGAGCTTAAAACTTGGATCAACACACATAAAGAAAGTGGCTTAAATTGCTTCAATTTGGTCGGACGTTATGCCAAGTTCCTTGTGTCAAGAGTCCTCACATGCTAATCCATGGCATTTTGATGATTCTTAAAGCGTTGCAGCCTCCCTTTTTGAGTTCGTACTATGACAAGAGGGAGGGGTGGTCCTACTCTTTGCATTTTATTAACCTTTGTCCAAAATTTCATTCGAGACCATCAAGCAATCAATTTCCTTATTGATGGCTTTGGAAGTAATTTCAATCTTCTCTCGAGGTTTTCCTATTAAAGAGAATGAAGAAAGGACAAATAGAGCTTGAGAATGCTCTGTCTGCACTGGTTTCACCTCAGAATACAAAAATAGAGTTTTGCACCAAATTGATGCACGGCCGATCATCTGTAGACCCGGCCAACTGTCAGTAATGCACGGCCGGCCCTCCGTGCATAGCCAGCAGTGCAGCTTTGCAGGAAAACAGAGGCAGTGGCTGAAGGTGAAACAGAGTTGGCTTAGGCAAACAGAGTAGCTTTCAAGCGCTGCGCATGCAACCTTTATCCATCTTCCATTGCGCTCTCATCAAATGCGATTAATTATTTCATTAGTATTATTATTAACATAGTTGTGAATAAATCTTGTTGTAATTAATTAGTGATAGCTAGTTAATTAATTCAAGTGTTGTAATAATTAGTTAAGTAGCTTAGCTAATTTCATTTGTTTTGTAATAATTAGCTTAATTAGCTTAGCTTAGTTAGATAGCTAGTTTATTCATTCAGACTCTCCTTTGTGAGAGCGCAATGTAATAATGTGTATGTCTTCCAACCCCACGTCTTTCTCCTTTTTATTTACCAGCTTATGATGGTTAGATTAGGGACATCACATTTCAATTAGCATACCTAATGCTTGCATCCATTCATCTTGTATTGCATGCACCGAGGCTCGGCACATCATTCTAACTGCATTGTTGTTTAAATATTTCGTTGAATACATGCTTAGACCACATGTTTTGAATTGATTCATATGCCATATTAGTAGCCGAGCCTAGTAATTGCATATTGCATATGTTGCATTAGATATTTGGCATAGTTAGGAACATGCATTTTTCTAACTAGTTTCTTTCTTGGCTTGGAGTACTAGGTGAGTTTTTAGTATTTTAGCATACTTGCATGAGTGTGAGTGACTACCATAACTAGCATGCTTGCCATGAGGCTAAATGCTTACTTGTTAAAATGCTTAAATGCCTATGGATGAAGGCTAATTACTTAAATTTGAATAATTTGAGCAATGTTTATATGCGATCACTTTTCAAGTGGTACATATTTCGAAATAATTTTCAAAAACAAACATAAATCAATTGTTCCAATTCTTGCAATTTAGTCTATACTTGCTTGTGTGCATCACATAGTAATGCTAGCCTAATAAACCGAAACAATGACATATAATGCTGATAAAAATCACATCATGATTAGTAGAGGCCGATCTTTGATCGGGCGAGCAAGGGTGCTCAAATGTATTCATGACCTTCCCCCCTCGTACCTAAGTTCCCAAGCCATCTTGGTGATGACGGACACGTGACCTTTGGCATGAGTCATGGATTTCCTAAATTTTTCCAAAATAAAATATTTAGGTGGCGACTCTGTATCTGGCAAAGTAGTCCAATTTTGACATTTTTTTATTCAAAATCAATTTTCCAAACGATTTTCCGGATTTGGACTCTTTGGTGTTTATTAATTTCACAATGCACTTGTGAGATTAGATTCAAAATCGCGGGAGTCTGAACTGTACGGCTTATATTCGAAGCTTCCGAAAGGGGGTGTGAAAAAGTCGAGCTACAAGTGGCCTTGGTACGAGTCATGGTTTTCCGAATTTTTTCAAAATATTAGGTGGCGACTCTAAGATCTGATGACGCAGTTCATTTCTGGCAAATATTTTTTGCAATAAAATAGATTTTCTATAAAGTTTCCAAATCTAGACTCTCATCTATATTTCACATTGCGCTCGTGAGACTAGATTGAAAAAATCGAGAGTCTGAATTGTTAAAGCACGTGGGTACACCTTGGGCAGTGTTACACCCCCTGAGCTTTATTCTATGTGCGATTTACCCCCTTGAACTTTGAAAATGAGCATATAAACTCTTATGTTTGCCACGTGTTTCACATTTGTTGTTAAGTTCGACGAAGCGTTTAACGGTGCATTTCAGTTCACAAATCACATGAGGGTTTGGTGGTCATTTCCAAGCATCAGAGGGGGTAAATTGCACATGGCCCAAACCACAAGAGGTTAAAGTGAAGTTTACCCTATATATTATTAATTATATCAGGTCAGGTTTGGATCGGGGAGGCAATACCCGCCCCCGCGCCTACTGCGGGGGATCAAAATGTAATCCACCCCTACCACGCACAAGTGTCGGGCAGGGTAATGTCTACCTCATTCAGGACAGGTATGTGCAGGCCCCCACAAATTGGGCTAAAATGCCCATCCCTAGGTATGATATAATATAAAATTTTTTTTTTTTTAAAAAAAATGCTATCTAATGGGAACTGCAAATTGGTTGTATTTTTTCCTTCTTATTTCTAGGTCAACCACTGACGCTAAATCATTTTAATGTTAGAAACACTAACTACTATATCAACAAATATACTGACTAACTATAATATTAAATGGTCTCACGTCAAGTGGTGGATCCCTAGGGCTACGATAAGTCACAATCTTATTATCCATTAAAGTCATGTTTGTTTGGACAGACATGATTATGAGGTTGGACTAATAATCTAACAAAATATATAATTTGAAGTTCGACTAACAAAATTGAGATTCAAACTAATAGTCCATTCGGATATAATATCTTTCATATGAGGGGGGCTATTGAATTCCAAAGAGGGGTGGAATACAGAATGAAAAACTAAGAAGAGGTTCGAACTATCAATCATATTCTACAATCTCAAGTCAATCCAAACATAAGATAAAATGCACAATTCAAAAGAATTGATAATCCTTAGAACTAATAATTCAAGGAATGCCAATCCCATCAAGTCAAATCCATCCAAACAAATATGGCTTTAGAGTTCAAATCGCCTTGTTTGGGAAGGAGATAAAATAGCCAAAAAGTCACTATAAGTTGTCACGTCGCTCTATTTATTTTTCTTTATATCTTTTCGTAAAAAGCCAAAAACTAGCTAAAAGAGCCAATTCCCAAGTGAGCCAAAGTAATTTTTTTAGGGGGCAAATTATCCGCAAGTCCTTTTTGAAAAGTGTGTGTTCTATTTAATCCCAATACCTTTTAGATAGGTCCAATTTCTTTTTATTTTTTATTTTTCATGTACTACACACTTTAATTTTCCTATTTAAATGGAGAAAATTTTCAAGTTCTGAACAAGTTGTTTTTGAGTTTTAGTTACATGCGGTGAAAACTATAAAATTTTAAAGTTTTAATTTATTTATTTTTTGGTGCTGAAATGAATCATTCTTTAGAACTGTAAAATTTTACAGTTTCATAACTTTATTTACAACTGTAAAATTGTGCAGTTTCATAATATATTTTTCAGTTTGATTAATAAAGATAAATGCTTAATAGAATCATATTTTGAAATTATAATATTTTACAGTTTCAAATTTTGCTTTTTAATTTGATTAATATTAGAGATTATTTACTTAAACCCTACAAAAATTAAAAATATCATATGATTTTTTTCCATTGTTGCTATTTGTTGTAGTTACATTTTTTTTTCTTTTTTCAGTTTTTCAATATTTAACACATTTTGTTATGTTTTTTTCGCTTTAATTTATCAATTTATTCTTTTTTTTTCAATAACAATTAAAAATATGTAGGATTAATTTGTGGAAGTGTTTTATTTTGGGATTAGATGTATTTTAAATTTTGCGTATGGGACCTGTTGATAAGTTATCTTTTTTTGGGTTATAAAAATAGTCAATTCTTAAACCGACCAATGTAATGAAGAGAAGGTTATTTTGCAAACAACTTCTTATGAAAAGTCATATTCTGGTCTAGTAAGCCAACCACATGAATACAAATTCTGTGGAAAATTTGAGATAAGTCTTTTATTAAATTTGAGATAAGTATTTTATTCTGTGGAAAATTTATCTTGACTATTAAATTTGTTGGCATCAATTTGCAGTTAAACATCGTTTTCATGTAAAGTTTGGCACGGCTGCTACAGGGTCGGAGGATTTCTTTTTCGGAGGGTCAAAATAAGTTTTTTATTTTTATTTTATATCAATTGATATAAGCAATTCTATTTTAATTAAAGAATGAAAAATAAATTAATATTTAATACTAAATTAATAATTAAAAAATAAAAATAAGTTTATATTTGAACAAAAGAAACAATTCACGAGAAAATCATCATCCATTTTGTTACAAAACATAATTTTAACAATTTTCTTTATAATTATAGTATAAAGTGAAAGAGTAAACACAAATACAATTTAATTTGCAAACAAGTGGGTAGATTGTTTCATTTTTTAGTCGTTCTCAACCATCGATGCAATATTTCTGTAATCTGTTTAGTTTTCAATTGTATTTTCTTATGATTTGTGAAGTTTTGCAAATAAAACTTGTTTGCAATTAACTCACTTTCACCTTGATTTTTTATTTAGTTTTTTTATTATTTTAAACAAATTTGCTCAACAATTTTTGTATAACAACAATATTCACTGTTACAATAGGCAATGGTATAGAAAGAATGACTCAAATTTATTTGTGAGAAGTCAAGCTATTGTTAATTTCTCTTTTTCATAAATAATAATAGAGTTATCAAATTTTTCACTTAATAATGTTAGGGAAAATCGATGTGATTCCCACAAGTAAATCAATCAATGGAAATAAAAACTAATGCGGAAAAATTAAATCAAAGGCAACACAAGAATTTTACGTGGTTCCCTCAATGTGAGGTACGTCCACGGGATCGAAATCCGATTCCACTATCAACCAAATAAGTTCCAAACGATTACAAACGAGACACTAATGGTCTCACAAAACCACCCTTAGGTGAATTCCAAATAATCACAAATAAACAAGAGGAAAGACCTCACCAAATAGATGAACAAAATCTTCTGAAACAGAGTTGTAGAAGACCCAAAATAATACCCAAACCAATCTCCAAAGCACAGCCAAACCACACTGATAATGCTTCTGAATGACCAAAGATTCAAACCAAGAAAACCTTCCAAGCAACTGTCCGAAACAGCACAAAACCGAAGCACCAATCCAATTAAACAAAGATGATTAATTAGCATCAATTTGCTGCTGCTCTATGTACCATGGGACAAACAAAACAATATTATATATTGTTAAATCTAGGGTTTTGTAATCAAACCCTAATTGTATCCAATTGGATTGGGCTCCACAAATATAATATATAAAAATATATTATACTAAACCAAACCAAATTAAAATCTTTTAAAACCAATTGGGTCCCACACTCCAATAAGGAGGTATATCCCAACAATTCTCCCCCTACCGACTTAGGTGGAGACATCAACCATACCCGCCAAAGTTCGACACTTCAAATGTTTGTCCCTCGACAAAGTCTTTGTCAACATATCCGAAATATTATCATCTGTGTGAACCTTTTCGAGTTGCAACAATTTCGAATCTAACACATCACGAATCCAATGGTATCTCACATCAATGTGTTTCGATCTCGAATGAAAAGTAGAATTTTTACTCAAGTGAATAGCACTTTGACTATCACAATAAAGCACATACTTTTCTTGCTTCAAACCCAACTCTTGCAAAAATTTCTTCAACCATAACTCTTCTTTGCAAGCTTCCGTAATGGCAATAAATTCAGCTTCGGTAGTTGAGAGAGCAACACATTTTTGTAATTTAGATTGCCATGCCACAGCTCCCCCTGCAAAAGTCATCAAATACCCCGAAGTAGATTTCCTAGAATCAACATCACGCCATGTCAGAATCTGTGAACCCATCAAGCATCGGCTTACCATCCCCAAAACACAAACACACCTTCGAAGTCCCTCGAAGATACTTAGAATCCATTTTACCGCTGCCCAATGTTCTTTACCCGGATTAGAGAGAAACCGACTCACCACACCAACGGCGTGAGCAATATCCGGCCTTGTACAAACCATGGCGTACATCAAAGAACCAACTGCTGAAGCATAAGGAACTTTCAACATCTCTTCTTTGTCTTTCTCACTTGTAGGACATTGATTCGAACTAAGCTTGAAGTGACCCGCAAGTGGACAACCAACCGGCTTTGCTTTATTCATGTTGAACCTCTCAAGAACTTTCTCAATGTAGCTTTCTTGAGACAACCAAATCAGTCCCTCTTTGCGATCACGAACAATTTTCATACCAAGTATTTGCTTTGCCGGTCCCAAATCTTTCATAGCAAAAGATTGCTCAACTCCAATTTCAACCTGTTAATCATGGTAGAATCTTGACCCACAATTAACATGTCATCAACATAAAGCAAAAGAATAATAAATTTGCCATCCGGGAAATTTTTCACAAACACACAATGGTCCGAAGTGGTTTTAGAAAAACCATTATTCATCATGAAAGAGTCAAATTTTTTGTACCATTGCCGCGGAGCTTGCTTGAGGCCATACAAACTTTTCTTCAATTTGCAAACAAATTTCTCTTTCCCTTTCTCTACAAAACCTTCCGGTTGCTCCATGTAAATTTCTTCTTCAAGATCACCATGAAGAAATGCGGTCTTCACATCAAGTTGCTCAACTTCAAGGTTCATACTTGCAGCCATGCCAAGTACAACCCGAATAGAAGACATCTTCACAACCGGCGAGAAAATCTCATCAAAGTCAATGCCTTTCTTTTGCCCAAAACCTTTCACAACAAGACGTGCCTTGTACCTCAGATTCTTGCTATCATTCTTCAATTTGAAAACCCACTTATTTTTCAGAATTTTCCTCCCTTTAGGCAACTTCACTAAATCATAAGTGTGATTTTCAAGTAAGGAGTTCATCTCCTCTTCCATAGCCTTTTTCCAATCACCTTTCTTTGCATGCTCAATTGCTTCTTGGTAGCTCTCCGGCTCCCCTTGATCAGAAATCAACACAAATTCATTGAGAGGATACTTTCTTGAAGGTTGTCGGTCCCTTGTAGATTTCCTCAACTCAAGTTGTGGTGGCGGTTCTTGAGTTGGATGCTCTTCCTCAATTTCTGGCTCAACTTCATTAGGATTAGCATCATCATCCACATCTTCAATAGGTGGCTGCACATCTCCCCCATTTTCATCATCAACTGAAGATGAAGGAGATGGATCCATATCAATGAGATCACTAGTTTTTGGCTCCGGTTGATCACCTTTGCCAAAGTCTTCAATTGTTTGGTCTTCAAGAAACACAACATCACGGCTTCGAATGACTTTCTTGTCGACCGGATCCCATAATCTATACCCGAACTCATCACGCCTATAGCCAAGAAAATACATTGTCTTGACTTACTATCAAGCTTGGACCTCTCATCCTTTGGAATGTGAACAAAGTTCGGCAACCAAACACTCTCAAGTGCTCATAAGACACATCTTTGTCAGTCAAACTCTTTCAGGAACATCACCATTCAAAGGATAGCAAGGAGACAAATTGATCACGTCAACCGCTGTACTCATTGCCTCACCCAAAAGGATCTTGGCAATTTAGCTTGTGAAAGCAAACACCTTGTTCTTTCTACAATGGTGCGATTCATCCTCTCGGCAACGCCATTTTGTTGAGGAGTCTTCTTAACTGTCTTTTGGTGCCGAATACCTTGGCTGCGACAATACTCATCAAATGGCCCAATGTATTCACCACCATTGTCTGTTCGGATGCACTTCATTTTGCCCTGTTTCTCTTTCAACCATGGCCTGAAAATGCTTAAATACTTCTAGAACTTGATCTTTAGTTTTTAGTAGATAAGCCCAAACTTTCCTTGAATAATCATCAATGAAAAGTAACAAAATAAAGTGCACCACCATGTGTTCTAACTTTTAAAGGACCACAACATCCGAATGAATTAACTCCAACACATTTTCTTTTCTAGAAGCAACATTTTATGAAAAGAAACTCTATGTTGTTTACGCTAAACAATGAACACAAGTTTTAAGATGTGTACCTTTCAAAACCGGGTAGAAGCTCTTTCTTGAACAATACTTGCAGACCCTTTTCACTCATGTGCCAAGTCGCCTGTGCCACAATTCAGTAGAAGTAATCATCTTCAAGTGCATTGACAACACCTTTACAAATTTTTTCCTTGCATCGAATAAAGTGTATGAGTCTTCTTGCACTTAGACCACCAAAGAACCTTTGTGAGCTTCCATATTCCATCACCAAATCTGTTGTTTGAAGCCTTCATCATCTAGCTTCCCAGTAGAGATTAAATTGAGGCGAATGTCGGGAACATGCCTCACATCTTTAAGTAACAACTTGCAGCCCAAATTTGTTTCCAAACAAACATCACCCATGCCGATAATCTTGGACAAACCTTCATTACCCATTCGAACAGAACCATAATCTCCTACAGTGTAGGTAGTGAAGAAATCAACTCGAGAAGTCACATGAAAAGAAGCACCAGAATCAATTACCCAACTGCTCTCTTGGCCCACAAAATTGATACAATCATCTTCACAAACGACCATGAGATCATCGGTAGTAACTGCCGTTGTGTGTTCTTGCTTCTTATCCACACTTTTGTCACGCCTTTTCTCCTTGTTCTTGAGCTTTCGGCATTCCGCTTCATGTGCCCTTTCTCATGGCAATAATAACACTCAACGTCTTTCTTTGAAAGAGAACCATCTCTTGACTTGTCACGGCTTTGATCACGACCATGAGGAGTCTTACTCCTCCCCCTTGTTTTGCTTCGGCCTCTCACAACAAATGCTTCTGAATGAGAGGAACCCGCTGATTTTCTTCTAGTTTCTTCATTCAACAAGCTACTAGTGACTTGACCCATAGTGACAACTCCATCGGGCGCCGAATTACTAACTGTCACAACCAAAGTCTCCCAACTTTCGGGTAAGGAACTAAGTAGCATCAAAGCCTGCAACTCATTATCAAAAATAATTTTCATAGAAGCAAGTTGGTTAACAATACTCTTTATTTCATTCAGATGTTCCGGAATAGGGCTGCCCTCTTTATATTTTAAATTAACCAACTTACGAAACATAAAGGCTTTATTTGTGGCCAATTTTCTATCATAAAGACTCTCTAATTTTTTCCATAAATCATGTGCTGAAGTTTCAGTAGCAACATGATGAAACACACTGTCATCAATCCATTGACAGATAACACCAACGGCTTTTCGATTAAGCCTCTTCCACTCATCATCTTTCATACCCTCGGGTTTGCCACTATCACCCTCAATGGGTCCATACAAGTCTTTACAAAATAATAGGTCCTCCATTTTAGTTTTCCAAGTTACCCAATTGCTTCCATTGAAGCTAGACATACGACCCACATTCCTCTCCATTGATTTACACAAATAAATAAATCCAAATAAACCGTAAGCTCTGATACCAGTTGTTAGGGAAAATCGATGTGATTCCCACAAGTAAATCAATCAATGGAAATAAAAACTAATGCGGAAAAATTAAATCAAAGGCAACACAAGAATTTTACGTGGTTCCCTCAATGTGAGGTACGTCCACGGGATCGAAATCCGATTCCACTATCAACCAAATAAGTTCCAAACGATTACAAACGAGACACTAATGGTCTCACAAAACCACCCTTAGGTGAATTTCAAATAATCACAAATAAACAAAGAGGAAAGACCTCACCAAATAGATGAACCAAAATCTTCTGAAACAGAGTTGTAGAAGACCCAAAATAATACCCAAACCAATCTCCAAAGCAACAGCCAAAACCACACTGATAATGCTTCTGAATGACCAAAGATTCAAACCAAGAAAACCTTCCAAGCAACTGTCCGAAAACAGCACCAAAACCGAAGCACCAATCCAATTTAAACAAAGATGATTAATTAGCATCAATTTGCTGCTGCTCTATGTACCATGGGGACAAAACAAAACAATATTATATATATTGTTAAATCTAGGGTTTTGTAATCAAACCCTAATTGTATCCAATTGGATTGGGCCTCCACAAATATAATATATAAAAATATATTATACTAAACCAAGCCAAATTAAAATTCTTTTTTCAAAACTAATTGGGTCCCACACTCCAATAAGGAGGTATACCCAACAAATAATTTACACACGCATTTACATAGATGTGGAATAACATTTCTCTTTCATATCCTTAAGATTGTATTTGGTTCATGAATTTGAGAAGAAATTTGAAAAGGAAGATAAAAAAAATTGATAAAATATGAATGAAATATGCAGCGATGGCTATTAAAAGGGTGGCTTTATCTAATGGTAATGGCTAACCATTAAGTTGTGTTTAAATTTTGAATGAGGAGAGAGAGACCGAGAAAATAAATATATATATTAATTTATATTTAATTTACTTTCTTAAAGGATCAAGTTAAAATAACTCCCTGAAATTTGCTTAAAAGGCAGAATTGTCCTATGTAGTTTTAAAAACAAGTATCCATTTGTCATAATTTTTTATTTAATAAAATTAATATTAAAAAAAAAATTCCTGTAGCCACTGTTATAAGTATTGTCTATAATGCTTGAATTGGAAAGATTTTATTTATTTATTTTTATTTTATTAATTCAATACATCAATTGAAATGTTTTATTCTATTTGTAAACTTTCTTTTAAAATTTTTTAATTTTGAAAGCAAATGTCTATTCATACAAAAAAAAGAATAATGTTTGAGAGCTCGAAACTGTGTTCCTCGAATCCCCCTAATGCCCAAAACGACGTCGTTTTGGGCATTAGCTTCTTTTTTTTTCTTCCATTTTCGCGTCTGCAGCAGAGGAACGAGAGGAGAGAAAGAGAAGAGAGAAAGAGAGAAAGAGAAGAGGGAATGGAGAGGCCCCTCCTTGCCGCGCCGTGGCCGATCGTCGAGCAGCTCCGATCGTCGCAGAGCAGCTCCGCTCGTCGCAGCCCCGCCTCCGACCGCCGTCGCCTCCGACTTCGCCCTCGCCCCCGCCTCCGCCTCCAGCCCGATTTATTAGCCCCCTCCAGTCCCTCCTTCTTCCTCTCCTCCTTCTTCCTCCCTTCTTCTTCTTCCCTTCTTCTCTTCCTTCTGATCTTCCTTCTTCTGCAAAAAAAAAAAAAAAAAAACAAAAAACGGCGTCGTAGCACGAATTAGGGGGATTCGGGGGGAGAGGTTTCGAGCGACGTAGCACGACTCCAAAAAATACCATACAAAAATCATCGCGAGAATGAAATGATAATACTATTTTCATAAATAAATATCATATTTATGCGTGTATTATTTTCAAGTGAATGATTCACATTGAAGAACATCATTACGTATAAGAGTTTTATATAATTTTTTTATTTATATATTACTACTCATTAAAAAATTGTCATATTTAAAATGAAACTAAAAAGATCAAGATAATATATATATACTATTTACAATAAGATCAATTTAATAATCAACAGATGAAATAAAGGTATAACAAATGAGATATGTACACTATACGTAATAACTATATAAAAAATAGGCAAATTATATTGATAATGTCTGCATTTTTGTCTCTTATGTCATTTTTATTTTTATAATTTCAATTAGTTTGATTTTGACCTTTAATTTTAGATTTGAATTTAATCCAATTAATAACACTGATTAAGGTTTATGAAACAAATAATCACTGAATTAGTTGAAATTAATTCACTGAATTGAACAAATTTACTTATAAAATGTATGACACACGCTGCTCATGTATATATTTTTTTATTAAAAAATACTAATAGTTTAATCAATTGAATAAAATTAAGACAAAATTATAAAGTCAAAATCAAAATTAAATTAATTAAAATTATACAAATTAAAATAACACAAGAACTAAAATATAGAAACTAGGAATAACTTGCCCTAAAAAAATGGACCCTGCTTTAATGAGGCGATAAGCAAGCACCTGAGTTCTAAATATCCTCCAAAGTTAAAATCCCCAAACCTATGGTTGAGGTTGTCATGTATTGGGTCATCATGTTTTTAAAGTCAATTTTACATCTGGATTCATGCACCTCAAATAATTAAAGCAGTATGTTGGCCACAATATCGCCACAATTACAGGACAGGAGATCGAAGTCTTTTTACTTGTGTATTTATTTAGAATTTTTTATATTTGTAATTTATTGAACTTTGATTGAGAAAAATTTATTTATAAATCACAGTAATCCGTTTAGTCCTAAATTTTTATTTTTATTTTTTATAAATCAATTAATCTTATTAATTTTGAAAATGTAGATTTAATATATTATTTAAAAATTAAATTTATGTTTATATCCTTATTTCTATTTTTCTTTTTTTCTTTTTTTTTTTCTTTCTTCTTTTGTGCTAAAAGAGTAAGATACATAATCTATGATACTCAAATTTGGGATGAATTTTTATATTAATTTTTTTTTTATTTGGAATGACTTGAAATATGAGATTTTTTAAACATTTCAAAAGGAGTACAAAAATAACTTGAAATATAAGATTCTTCAAACATTCAAAAGAATGTAGGATTCTTCAAACATTTCAAAAAAAGTACAAAAACTCCATATAGTAAGTTTTGGACAAATATATGATTTCAAACTGTAACATTTCACTGTAACACTCAAACATAAACACTCCAAAAAAACTCTTTTATATATTTTTTTCCAAACGTAACACTTTAATATAATATTCAAAAAAATAAAAATAAATAAAAAAAATAAAAAAACTTCCTTAATGTAACATTCTAATCTAACATACAAAAAAACTCCTTAAAAAAAAATAAATAAATAAATAAAAAGAAAAAGATGTGGGGATTCTTCAAACTATTCCAAAAGTAGTACAAAAATTTCTTAGTAAATTTTAGATTTATAATTTCAAATTATGAGTGTTACGCTTAGAAAAAGTACACTAAGAGATTTTTTAGTATTTTTGTGTGTTACATTAAAGTGTTACGTTTGGGATTACATTAATTGGATTGTCGTTTGGAAAAAGTACACTAAGGTATTTTTGTATGTTACATTGGTGTTACGTTTAGGAAAAGTATACTAAATAGTTTTTTTAAGAGTGTTACGTTATTACATTTGGGAAAAGTACACTAAATAGTTTTTTAGTGTGTTACATTAAAGTGTTACGTTATTAAAATGTTACATTGGAGTGTTATGTTCTTATTTGTAATGTGAGATTTGTTCCAGAAGGAAGAAAAATCCAAAATCTCTAAAGTGCGGATTGTCCAAATGTGTAATTTCACATTTAGAGAAATTCATTTTTATCTTTCAAAAATTAAACCTAAACGGGTAAGTGATTATCCTTTTGTGTAATTTCCATCTTAATGGGACCTTTGAGTTTATAAGAAAAAAGAAAGACTAAACCATTCACAAAATTATATTTTAAAATTATTGGTACTTTACCCTAATTATAATATGATTCATCAATAAAAAAAAATAAAAAGTCAAAAAAAAGACCAAGAGTTTGATGTTAGAAAATTTCATTCCGAAACAAACGGATAATATTTCACTTATTCACGGTACGAGCATTTTAATCCTTTACTTCTTCTTTTTGTTTTTTGTTTTTTTTTTTTTAATTTAAATTTGATGGAAATATTCTTAAAAATCACCTCCAATTATATGGCAAAGAGGATTCAGCTTTATGGAAACAAGTGGTTTGCAATAAGTATGGAGGTTTGGGTGGCAGATGGAACCCATTTTTAGGAGAGTCTCTGCCCATGTCAATTTTGTGGAAGGGTGTACTTTCAGTGGCTGCAGAAAATCCTGACTTGCGAGATTTCTTTTTGCAAAATTTTAAGGTAATTGTTGGAAATGGTAGAAGAGTGCGGTTATGGATTGATAGGTGGATTAATAATCAAAGTCTGAATGAGGTATTTCCCAGATTATTTTCCTTGTCAGTTGAAAAGGATGGCACCTTGTTTGAGCATGTTCATAGCAGAGGTGTGGGTACAGCCTGGAATATTGATTTTAGAAGGCCTCTTCTTGCTTGGGAAGATGAGGAAGTGTTGAAACTTAATGATTTGTTATAGAGAGCTCCTAGACTAAATGATGGGGATGAAGACTATTGCTATTGGTTAGCGCACCCTTCTGGAGTCTTTACTGTGTCATCAGTCTGGAAGTGGGTGGTAGCATGTAAAGGGCCAACTATCTCAGTCACTAAAAGCATTTGGAATAACTTAGCTCCTCCCAAAGTACAGTTTTTGAGCTGGTTGGCTTGGAGAGGTAGGATTAAGTCCTATGAGTTTTTACAAAGGATTGGAGTATTGAATTCTAATGTTAGTGCACTGTGTGTGTTTTGTAAAGCTGAGGTGGAGTCTTTAAATCATGTCCTCCTTCACTGTCCTAAGATCTGGAGAATATGGGCCAGTATTGTGAGTTGGTGGAACCTGAGTTGGGCTATTCCTGGTTCAGTGGAGGCAGTACTCCACTGCTAGTCAGGTCCAAAAATGAAGAAAAAGGTAAAGGAGATCTGGAAGATAATACCATTGGCAGTAATGTGGTCTGTGTGGAAACTCAAGAATGAGTGCATATTTAATGAAGCACAACCACCTTTGAATGAGTTGGCTGATTTGGTAAAAACCAGAGTTGCTATGTGAGCTGTTTCTTCCTTGAAAGAGTTTAATTACTCGGTGCATGATGTGTTATATAACCTGAAGCAGGTCTACAACTGTGTTGTGGTGGTTGTCTAATCTGGATCAAATCTGATGGTCTGCATTTGTTTGATTGGGTTTTGTTTGATTGGAAGGGGTAGGACTGTATCTGTAGCTTGCTGCTGGTATTGGGTTTGTTTTGGTTTCATCAGTCTTACGGGTCTTTTGGTTCATCAGTCCATATCTGGTGCGATGGTGCTCATGGTACCAATGGAATTGGGGGAGAATGAAAGCAGATTGGTTTTGTTTGGGAGGAGAAGGTTGCATAGTTTGGGTGGGTGTCATTAGGAAGAGCCAATGACTTGATCTGTGGATACTAAACTGATATGTTGGTCTGCCATTGTGTTATGTTAGGCTGCTATGTTGGGCTGGTACATGGTCATGGTCTGAAGTGGCAGTGCTTGTTTTGGTTGATTTCTCCTGTTGGTCTTGTTTTGATTGGTCCCTCACCAATTTTCGGGGTGAATCTGCACTACGCTATGCTGTCTGTGGCTGGCTGCAACTTCATCTCTGTGTTCTATCCTCTTCTAGTTGTGATCTGAGTTGCTGTGGTCTGAAAGGTGTATATTTTAGTTCTGGTTGGTTGGTGCTGGTGTACATTTTAGATATGGTCTGTCCCTGCTGCTGTACATTTTTAGCTCTGGATGCTTTGCTGCTGTATGACCAACTTTGGGGTGTTGGCCTAGCAGTAGTTCTTCATCTGCTGCAGTGCTTGGCAGATGTGCTTAGGTGATAGCTTTGGTTGGTTGGTTCTTCTTTCTTCTTTTTTCCGTTGGTCTCTCACCAACTTTGGGGTGCTAGCAAATGATAGGATGAGCTCTGTGGTGCCAACCTAGTTGGGATCATTTAGCTCACTGTGATGCTTTTGCACTTCCCTTTCCGTTATTGATGTATTTTATCTTGTACCTTGTACTTGTTCATTTCATCAATAAAGTTTCCTTTTTTGCCGATCAAAAAACAAAAAAAATCACCTCCAATCATTTCATCAAATATTTATCAAATCAAGGGAGATTACACTTGCCTGCTCTTCAAAATTTGAAGAAAATACAATTTGTCTCACATTTTTAACATAATTACACCTCTCTCTCTCTCGAAATTTCAATTTGCGTAACACTTAGGTAATTTTTTATCAATAATTTGTAAGTTATATAAATGAAAAGATGATATTTTTATATCTTTTCTACTAAAATGTATTTTTAAATTTGTTTATTTCAGTATCTATCACCATTCGCATGAATTTTAATCGTTTCAACCTTATTAAAAGGGAGTCAATATGATTATGTCAAAATTGTGGATCTAATTGTATTTTTTTTTTTTCAAATTTTAAAAAAAGTGAGTGCAAAATTTACCGGTTTACTTTCGTACATGTGAGTCTTATTAATTGTGTATTTATTTAGAATTTCTTTGTATTTGATTTTCAATTTTATTTTTTAAGATTGGGAAGAAAATCTGTTTTTGCAAAACCGATAAAATATTGGATCAAGCGGTATCATAATATCTTAAAAAAGAGAAACAATTTTCATAAAAGGAAGGATTTAAGCCTTCATAGAGGAGGAGAAAATGTTCTCACAAGGGAGGGAAATAACCTTCACATAGGAAGGATTATTATGCCACTAAATTAAAAATTAAAAAATCAAAACAAAAAAATCAGATTCAAGTCGCCATCAAACTTATTCAAAACTCCATTGTTTCGCAACCTTCAACTTGAAATTTGAAAATCCTACTTCTCCTAGTCAAAATAGAACATTGAGGTTGAGGTGGTCATCTAACTTAAAACAAACGTATTATCCAGTATTGCCCTTAGGACTGTGAAAAGATTTGAAACCAGATATTAAAATTTTGAACTCCAGGTGGAGAAGATAAGGTCATGATAGCTGGACAAGTATAATTGTAATTCATTGAACTTCACAATATGATTCATCCATAAATAAATATTTAAAAAAAGGACCTAAAGTTTGATGTAAGAAAACATCATTCCGAAACAAAAGGATAATAATTTAAATTGATTAATTCACGTTAAGGGGAATTAGAATATGAAAAATGAAAAAATTTACAGGTCAATTTCTTGACATCTAGAAGATGGAAATTTCCAAGAGAGAGATGAAATTTTGGACATAGAGAACGTGTATAGACTGCTTGCTGTTGGAGAAGGGTGACTTTCATTGGTCCTATAAATAGGGCACCAATTCAACGCAAATTTAGTGCATAACACAATACAATTTTGTGAAATAACACTAAGTTTCAACACCATATAATAATACAGTAAATCTTTAGAGAGTGTTTGTTTGTCACTGTTTTACAAACAAAATCAAAATGAGGGCTATTATCATGGTATGCATTGCTGCTTCCCTTATCTCTGTTGCTTCTGCTATTGCAGGAACTGCTACTTACTACAATGTCTATGTTCGTGAGTACTCTCTCTCTCTCTCTCTCTCTCTCTCTCTCTCTCTCTCTCTCTCTCGTGTCCATTTCATATTATATTTTATTCAGGAAAAATTATACTTTTAACTTTTATAATTTGACTCAAATTTTATTTTGATTCCTTTTGTTTCAAATTGAACAATTTTTTCTCTACACTTCAAATTTAATTTCAATCTGGTCTTTTGACTAAAGTTCGAGGTTAAAACGATCGAATTTAAAGCGAACCATAGATAAAGGCTAAAGAGTAAATTATACAAATGGTCTTTATAATTTACACGATGTGTCAATTTAATCTCTATTATTTTAATTTGATTGATTTTGTCCCTTCATTTAACGGATTGTGTTATATTGGTCCAATAAATAACGGCCGTTAGGTTTGGTAGATGGAAACTTAAATGATGTGTCAATTTGGCCTTTGTAGTTTACACGATGTGTCAATTTGGTTCATGTTATTTTAATTTGCTCGATTTTAACAGGGACTGAATTGACACATCGTGTAAACTACAAAGACTAAATTGACACATCGTTTGAGTTTTCGTCCACCAAACCTAACGGCCATTATTTATTAGACTAATATGACACAAATTGTTAAATTAAGGAATAAAATCGAGCAAATTAAAACAACAGTGACCAAATTGACTATAGGGACCATTTATATAATTTAGCTAAGATTAAAAATGTTCCAATACACCTTTTTTTTTAATAATTATTTTAAGTCAGAAATCATAGCATGGAGGGCAGGAGTTTTGCCATATCTTAAACCCTTCTCCTGTTTGGTTGTACTAGCAAAAAATATATATATATATATATATATTCTATTATTTATTTCTGTGATACTACTTCTGATAAGTGTGAAATTGTTAACTACATTTGCTAGGGAACATCTCATGTCTATTGCAATCTAAAAGATGTGGGTTCATATTGTCTTACCCCTAAAACTTTTGTTAATATTATTAGACTATAGGATAAAACTTATTTTACCATAAAATAAGAATTATATTTACAATAAAACAATAATTTTACCTACCTAAAAAATTATCTAAAAACTTACTTAAAATTTCAATTATGTGGACAAGATTGATCATGATGTGACCTATATCATACCAACTTGAAATCCATATATTAAATTTTGTACACATTTTTTTTAGTATTTTATAATCTTAGGTATACAACTTTTTTTACCATTGAAACATGTCTTATATTGAATTTTCTTGCTTGGTAGCCTCTGCATGCTATGGCTATCAAGATCAAGGGGTGATGATAGCGGCAGCAAGTGATGCCCTATGGAACAATGGAGCTGCATGTGGAAAAATGTACAGCGTTAGTTGCACAGGGGCAACAAACCAAGGTGTGCCACAACCTTGCAAGAGTGGTAGTGTGACAGTGAAGATCGTAGACCGATGTCCCTCACCAGGATGCCAAGCCACCATTGATCTCTCTCAAGAAGCTTTTTCCGCCATTGCTGACACTGCAGCCGGGAAAATCAACATCGATTACAATCAGTAATGCATAAAACATCCATTCCTACTTTGATTTTAATACCAATGTGAAATTTATTGAAGTATGCTCTACTGTCACTAATGAACATTTTTTCTTCTTTTCACTTTTTTTTCTTTTGCATTTCAGGGTTTGAAGATATGGAGGAATACTTTGAAGCTATTAAGAATAAATTATCTCTATAATAATCTTGAAATAAATGTCATCTCATGGAAATTGAGCATTTTCCTTTTGTGATGCTAAGAGTATCAATGTAATACCACGCATTAGCAAATAATGTTGAAATAAGTGTCATCTCATGAAAATTCAGCATTTTCTTTTTGTGACACTAAGAGTATCAATGTAATATGACATACTAGAAAAGAGTAACAAAAAATAATGTAATATCCAATGCTAGAAAAAATATGTTAATTTCATCTTTGCACATTTATTATACTTTGCATTGAATTTTAAATAAATTGTAACATCCCAAAGAAAAGAGCATAAGAAAACTCCACATATTCTAACAACAAGATCTTGTTTCCAAATTAATAGCTTTCATTTCATAAATGTATATGGGATATAATACCTCATCATTAACATAATCATCAAATCTCTAACATTTATATTCATTGTACTCAAGCGATTTACAAAAGTATTTCACATACAATTATACATTCGACATTTCTAGAATATGAATCTATAGCATGTGACACAACAAGTCAAATACAATTTAATGGCCCCAAGGGCTACAAATTCCAAGACTTATGCCCCGGTTACACAAAATGGTTATCAAACCCATACATCCCTTGACTTGTCAAAAATAATCATAACAAAATAAAAGAGCCTTGCGCCCTCAAAATACACTCCACGTCTTTAACTCAGCGGAATCACTACATCAAAATCCACTAGGATGAGCACAAAGCCCAGTAGAAAGATCTTAACAAAGTATATATATTTTATACAGTCTCCTGAGATGAATGCATATACCATGTTATGCTCAAAACATATATCTCTATCTTTTGAAAATCTTGTGCATGATGCGATTTGAAAACACAACAATTCAATAACTTTAATGTAGTTCAAGAGGTGGTAAATATGACTCAAGTAATCTCTATGTTGGTGTCTGCAAGTAGGCATATCAAGCACTACCAATCGCCACTTTATTACTTGCTAATCGGAAGGCACGTGGTACCTTCTCCGCGCATGTTTTTGGTCTTTCACCATGGACACTCAGGCTAACTTAATCAATACGAAATTACACCCCCTATCTGGACTTACCAATGTATTTACCCCAAAATAATTCAAGATAATTTTGTTTCACAAAACAATTCATTTCTTAAAGTAAAAATTTTCAAATGTAAAATTCAAAATCAATGACAACAAAGATTAAATGGAATGGCAATGCAATATGTAATAATGCATTAATATAGTTTTATTTTCAATTCCATCATACAATCTTCCATTGTAATCAAATTTCCACATGTCTTATCAAGATAACATCATAATATATTTTCCAAGAGATAATATAACAATCAAATCATACATGTATTCTCCACATGTTAATTATCATTTTTAAATTTGGTCTCTCCAAGACAACCTAACAACAAGTTATTTATCAAGTTTCAAAATCAACATTTCTCATTTCTTCATGAAAACCCTCATTTGATACAACTATAGAAATTCCTCCATCATTTATTCACATAACAATTTATCAAGCATGAATATCTCAGCATCTTTCCCAAAATCCCCAAATTTCTAGTGTTTCCACCAAAACTAAGCTTTTGTCCCATTTTTGAAGGATTTTTCCAAAATAACACTCACACTTTAGAACATAACTCATACGCTCAAAAGTTTGGGGAAAATATAGAGAAAACCCACTTTTAAAATTATCTAGAATTTATAAACCCAAAACCATAGTTCAAACATGAAAGAAAATACTCCAAACAAATATAAACTTGCAAAAACATATATATAACTATAAGAATGTCCCTACCTCAAGCTTGGGAGAGGACGGAGATGAAAACCCTAAAATTCAATTTTGATGAAAACTTGATTCGATCGGTGTAAATGTAGCCCTTGTCACCCTCTTCAATTTGGTATAAAAAGTCCTATCAAATTCTTGAAGGTTTTTACTAAATCTTAGACAGAAGTTTAGATTTGGGTGGGTTTGTAGAGAGAATGAGGAGAGAAGATGAAGAGAGAGAGAGAGAGAGAGAGAGAAGTGAAAAAGTGTACAAAACACATTTTTGGCATTAGTTTTGAGGAAAAGAGCTCAAAATTCAAGATACACACGACCGAAATCCACATAAACGGTTCAAATTTCGCACGAGCAGAATCCCAAATCTGCACAAACGGATTCTGATGCCTTTCACTGGTGGTTTAGTCCAGAGAAGAACCCAGATTTACCACAAAATCCGCACGAGCGGAATCCCAAATCCGCACGAGCAGTTTCTACCCAGAATTTCCCAAAAAACCCTGCATGATTCCGCTCAAACAGTTGCCAAATCCGCGCGAGCAATTTTGCCAATCGGAGCCAAAATTGATTCCGCACCTCGATACAAGTTCCAACACCCAAAACTCAAAATTTTAACTCGAAAATGTTAATAAAGGTTAAGTAAGAGCCGAAAAGAAATCTCAATGATCCAATATGATAATCAAAACGCCGAAAGTAAAACAAACTATCTTACTATGCAATATCGGTCAAGTCCAAGACCTGAGACATCACAACCTGCCTCCCTTAGGAAATTTGTCCCGAAATTTGTTCACACCTCTTACCAACAACCTCCAATGAACAAAGACAATTCAACAATAAAAGGGCTCCAAGTGATAACAACCACACTAACGACAATAAAGAATCCATAATAATAGTAATTCAATAATAGCATAAAGATCTAAATCTCACAACATTCCACTACCATCATCAAAATTTCCATGGGCCAAAGCCACAATACCAACAACCACAAATACAATAATCATAAGCATGAAGTCCAACCATAATTGTGACAATCCTACAACAGTTCTCATCACTTCCGCCTTCCGTTCCCAAGTTACTTCCTCAACCCCATAGTGTAATATCCTTGTTCTGTAGTATGCTAATTAGTCCTTAACATGAATATGATTATGTGTTTGATATGATTTTGTGTGCCATTATGTGAAAATATGTAGTTTTGAATTTTTATCTGTTCACCGTAGGAATATCTGTTTGATTGTCTGCTTTGGAAATTAAATTGAAGGCCCTATCGGCCATCGGACCCGAAATTGGTCGCGCCATTATAATTGGCATAATTTTTAGAGCCTACGGTGAAGTTTAATTGAAAAATTGATTCGGACCAGATTAAATTGATCAAATTGATGAATTAGTGTCCAATTATTTATTATTATTAAATTGGAATTAGTGGGGCTTTATATAAAAGGCCATATACACTCTCATGGTTTCTTTTTGAGCTCAAAATCTGAGATATACATTTGAGAGGGTGAGAAGCCCGGCTATAGAGAGAGAGAGGGGAGAATTGTGCAATTTTGGTCTTGAAGCTTGATAACTTTGAAGCTATACTCAAGAATTTGCTATTGATTTGAGAAATTGAGCCTCTAGGTAGGTAATTGATCTTCAATTCAAGTTTGAATAATGGTCAAGAACATGAATTAAATTCATTATAAGGAAATTGAGTTGATTTTGTTGTATTTGAAGTCATGGAATGCATGCATGTGCATAATAGCCATGAATTTGTATAGTTAAGCATGAAAAATATAATCCATGTAGAATTGTGGCAAGAATCCATGCTTGTGACCACAATTTGTACAATTTGAGTTGAAATGGAAGTTATATCTCACATGCATGTACCATTCATAAGAAGTATGAGCTTGAATGCATGAAATTGTTATGTTGAAAATGAATTTGGTGTAGATTAGGACATGCATGTGATTAATTTGTGAAATTGAACTCCATTGTGCTGTAATTTGGTGTTGGTACCATGTTAGTATATGATTATGTGAAGTTTGAGCCAAAAGCATGCATCTAGAACCATTGAATGTCGAATTGGAGCTCAAGAACATGTTCTGGAAAACCCAGAAAATTTGATGTCCGCTCAAGCGGGGAAACCGCCGCTCGAGCGTGAATTTCGTGCTCCCAGTATTTTTTTGCAGACTTGGATGTCCGCTCGAGCGGGGAAGTTCACGCTCGAGCGGGGAGCTATGTAGACAGGCCTTTAGCTCGAGCACCAGACTTCACGCTCGAGCGTAATTTTGATGTATCCAGCACTTTTGCAGACCTCATGGGTCCGCTCAAGCGGGGAAGTCCACGCTCGAGCGAGGACCCTATTTTCTGAAATTTTGAAAAGGCATTCTGAGTTTTGTTTTCCGTCCTCTTTCACTTCTAAGTACTCTTAGGCATGCATTGAGCATTGTAATTGAGTTAAAGAGATAAGAATGAAGCCTAAAGAGGAAAATATGAATTTAGAACGGATTGAATTGTTTGTGACCCTTTTGTGTTTATGGAATGTGTAGGGTCGAGCTCCAGGGCAAACCAACCAACCGATCACTGTGAGTAATATCTTAACAAAGATATCTGAAATATGTTGTTGTCCAAATTACTTACTTCTATGTAAGTTTTATAAGTTTGTTGATTCAATTGGTGGACAATGTTGCTATGCCAAATGGATGGGCCAGAGGCCGTTTTGACATGAATGAATGGGCCAGAGGCCATTTTGACATGAATGAAGGAGCCAGAGGCCGTTTTGATATGAATAAATGAATGGGCCAAAGGCCAGTTTGACATAAATGAAAATATGAATTGGGCCCATGGCCGTTTGAAGCATGTTGTTCTACACACCATTTGTATAACTCCTTTATTTGATATTATTCACTGGGCTTTCGCTCACGCTCATTCATGTGTTTGTAGGTGAGCCAAGAGAAGTCCAAACCCAGCCCCAGTGAAGTCTGTGAGAAACAGCAAAGGTTTTAAAGAGTCAGCCATTGCGTCTCACGCACGAGACCCGTCTTCGCCTTTTTGTCATTCTGTTTTATTGTGTCATGTGGGCGAAGTCTTTGAATATGTTGTTTATAGTCTTCTTGGGTTGACTTAGACTCATATGATCCTGTATGTACAAAACCTTGTGTAGTACATATTTTGTTGTGAGTTATTAATATGCATATGTATGGTTTGTTATGACGTGCCATGTAAGCACAGCTCTATGGACAAAGTTTTAAACTGCTTCAGTTTGGCCCCCATTAACTCTGTTAACATACATTCGGTTTGGTTTGAGGTCGTAGGTGATCTCATTATTACTGGCCGGTTATGTCCTCAACCCACAGGGGCGGGTTCGGGTTATGACAGAGTGGTATCAGAGCACGAGTTAATAACTCACACACTTGTCCAAAAGAGTAATAAGCATCTAGAAAAGATCTAGGATGCATTCATGTGATAAGTATGAATCTGATAGCATCAAGAATGCAGCTAAATGTTTCAATGTGAATAACTATGTGTTATAAGTTTGTGATTTACTTGCATTGCAAATTATTTGAATATGTATGCTCTTTAATATATGCATACCTGTGAATCTTTTGTATAAAGTATAATGTAAGTTTAATTAGATGGTGAGAACAAGAGGTGATGAGATAGAAGAGTCCTCTACTGCCAGAATAGATAAAATGGAAAGATTGATTCAGGAAATGGCAGAAACATTGAGGCAACAACAGGAATGGCAACAACAGTGGCAGCAACCACATCCTCCACCTCCACCTCCGGCACCACCTGTGCCAGATAATCAGAATGATGATCGGATAATAGCTCTCACCAAAGAATTCAAGAAAATGAAACCACCACAATTCCATGGTGGATTAGATCCATTGAAAGCCGAAGCTTGGGTCCTCGGCATTGAGAAACTGTTTGAAGTGTTCCCGTGTTCAGAGACACAGAAAGTACTTCTAGCCACTTTTATGCTAGAAGACGAGGCAAGAAGATGGTGGATGTTAATGCGAAAAAATCATAAAGAAGTTGACTGGGTGAAATTTCTGGAGATTTTCTACGACAAGTACTTCCCACAATGTGTTCAGAATAGGAAAGTAGCAAAGTTCATGGAACTTAGGCAAGACAGCATGACTGTAGCTGCGTATGAGGCCAAATTCACTGAATTGGCCACGTTTGCACCACATGTAATTGATACTGACAATAAGAAGGCGAGACATTTTGAAGGTGGACTTCGAAGTGACATTTTAGAAAGAGTGAATGTCTTGAAGCTGGAGACCTACATTGAGGTGCTAGACAGGGCCATCATATCAGAGGCTAACATAGCTAGACAGACTAAGTCAACAACTGACTGGAAAAGTAACAAAAGGTAAGGCTTCTTCTTAAAGAAGAAATTTTCGAAAAAGCAAAATATGGGCTCCTCAAATACTTCAAATTCTTCCCGAGACACAGCTCCCATGTGCAATATTTGTAGCAGAAAGCACCGCGGAGTTTGTTACCGTGTCAGGAGCCTGTTTTAAATGTGGGAAACAAGGACATATGGCCCGAGATTGTAATCAGAATGGTGGAAAGCTAGCAGCTAGCTCAACTGCATTGATCCCGAAGCTGGGAAATACTATGAGACCTACTATCACCAGGGATACCGTGAGATAAGGAAGAATTTTGCGCTTGTTCCGAACGATACACGGAATGCCAACGCAGTTGTCTCAGGTACTATTTCTATATGTAATCAGGATGCTTTTGTGTTAATTGACTTCGGATCCACACACTCTTTTGTGACATGTGCATTTGCATCTAGACTGAGTAGACCTCCAGAATTATTGCCATATCTGCTATGTGTGTCTGCTCCATCTGGGGAATATGTATTGTGTGAATCTATATACCGATTTTGTGATATGCGTGTTGAGGATGCTATCCTATATGTAGATTTGCTACCCTTGAACTTTAGGCATTTCGATGTAATTTTGGGCATGGATTGGTTGACCAAATATTGTGCCACCATTGATTGTGTGACAAAACGGGTTGTGTTTAAACCACCAGAACATAAGGAAATTGTGTTTGTGGGTAATGGGGTAGTGCCCCCACCTTATTTGATATCTGCAATGAAAGCATGTAAACTGATCAGGAAAGGGTGCCAAGGTTATTTGTGCTATGTGTTGTCTGAACAATCTGTGAATGTTGAATTGAATGATATCCCTATTGTTAGGGAATTTCCAGATGTGTTTCCAAATGAATTACCAGGGGAATTGGTAGATAGGGAGATAAAGTTTACTATTGAAACTGTGCCAGGCACCCAGCCCATTTCTAAAACTCCCTACAGAATGGCTACTGCCGAAATGAAAGAATTGAAAGAACAATTGCAAGACCTGCTTGACAAGGGGTTTATTCAACCTAGCACTTTGCCTTGGGGTGCACCAGTATTATTTGTGAAAAAGAAGGATGGAACCCTACGCCTGTGTATCGATTATCGGGAATTGAACAAGGTAACAATAAAGAACAAATATCCCCTACCCCGTATTGATGACTTATTTGACCAGTTGCAGGGATCACAGGTGTTTTCTAAGATTGATTTGAGGTCCGGGTATCATCAGTTGAAAGTTAAGGCAGAAGATGTTGAGAAAACCGCATTCAGAACGAGGTATGGACATTTTGAGTTTCTTGTTATGCCATTTGGAGTGACTAATGCTCCGGCAGCATTTATGGACTTAATGAACCGAATTTTTAAAACCTACCTTGACGAATTTGTTGTGGTTTTTATTGATGACATTTTGATATATTCTAAAGATAGACTTGAACATGAACATCATTTGAGAACTGTCCTACAAATACTTCGGGAAAGAAATTATTTGCTAAACTAAAGAAATGTGAGTTTTGGTTGGATGAAGTTGTTTTCTTAGGGCATGTGATCAACAAGAAGGAATTTCAGTGGACCCACAAAAATAGAGGCAATTGTGAATTGGCCTACACCGACAAATGTGACAGAAGTCCGCAGCTTCATGGGCTTAGCCGGGTTACAGAGGTTTGTGAAACTTTTCAAAGATAGCTGCCTCTTACCCATTGACACGCAAAAGGGCAATCATTTGAATGGAATGACGAAGAGAAGCTGCCTTTCATGAACTGAAAACGAGATTGACCACTGCACCACTGACATTGCCCACAGGTACGGAAAATTTTGTAATTTTCAGTGATGCGTCTTTAAAGGTTTGGGTTGTGTGTTAATGCAGAACGGAAAGGTTATTGCTTACGCCTCCCGACAGTTGAGCCGCACGAGAAAATTATCCAACACATGACTAGAATTGGCCGCAGTTGTTTTTGCTTTGAAAATCTGGCGGCATTATTGTATGGGCAAAGTGTGAAGTCTACACGGATCACAAAAGTCTGAAATACTTCTTACGCAGAAGGAGTTGAATATGCGACAGAGGAGATGGCTGAACTGATAAAGACTATGATTGAAGATCAGTATCACCCCGGAAAGCTAATACAGTTGCTGATGCCTTGAGCAGAAAATCAACGGGGAGTATGGCTTGTTTGCTTACTGAACAGAAAGAGATCTTGCAAGATTTTGAGAAGTCTGAAACTGAAGTGGTAATGTGTGAACAGGGCGGATTGATAGCCGCTATTACAGCCGAGCCGGCAATTATTGATGAAATCAAACAAAAACAGAAAGAGGATGAATTCCTCAAGAAAGTGATAGATGAATTTGAGACAAGTCCGAAAGCAGAGTTTGACGTTGTAAATGAAGTGTTGAGATTTCGAAATCGAATGTGTGTCCCAGACATTCCGGAACTAAAGAAGAGGGTTTTAGATGAAGCCCACAAATCAGCGTTTGCTATGCATCCGGGTAACAATAAAATGTATCGGGATTTGAAACAGACCTATTGACGGCCTAAGATGAAGAAAGAGATTGCAGAATATGTGTCCAAATGTCTTCAGTGTCAGCAAGTTAAAGCTGAACATCAGAAACCAGGCGGTCTACTGCAACCTCTCCCTATTCCTGAATGGAAGTGGGAGCATGTGACTATGGATTTTGTTGTTGGCCTACCTTGGACTTCTCGAGGTATGGATCTATTTGGGTTGTAGTTGATAGACTGACTAAATCTGCACATTTTCTGCCTGTCAAAACTACATTTAATGCTTATAGATTGGCTACTATTTATGTTGATGAGATCGTCCGTTTACACGGAGTTCCGGTATCTATTGTGTCGGATAGAGATCTGAAATTTGTATCTAGATTGTGGAAGAGTTTGCAGGAAGCTATGGGGACGGAACTAAGGTTCAGTACTGCATTCCACCCACAGACAGATGGGCAATCAGAACGAACAATACAGACTTTGGAAGATATGCTTCGGATGTGTGCTTTGGATTTTCAGGGGAGTTGGGAAGACTATTTGCCACTTGCGGAATTTGCTTATAATAACAGCTTCCACTCCAGCATCGGTATGGCACCATACGAGGCTTTGTATGGTAGAAGGTGTAGATCACCAAATTGTTGGACAGAGGTCGGGGATAGAGCTTTACTTGGGCCTGAAATTGTGCAAGATACTTCTGAGAAAATCAAAACTATTCGGCAAAGGCTCAAAACAGCTCAGGACCGACAAAAGAACTATGCAGACGTTCGAAGAAGACCTCTTGAGTATGAGGTCGGTGACCACGTGTTTATCCGTGTGTCCCCAATGAAAGGCCAAGTCAGGTTTGGAAAGAAGGGCAAGTTGTCGCCCCGTTACATTGGGCCGTTTCAGATTCTGGAAAGGCTTGGTCCAGTTGCTTATAGAGTTGCTTTGCCACCAGGATTCGAACAAATCCATAATGTGTTTCACGTGTCGATGTTGAGGGGTTACCTCCGAGACCCGTTTCATGTGATTGATTATCACCGGGTAGCTATTGATGAAAATATGGAATACGCCGAATGGCCGGAACGAATCGTTGACCGACAAGTGAAACAACTGAGAAGCAAGTCCATCCCAATGGTGAAAGTGGAATGGAAAGAACACTATGGGACGGATGCCACGTGGGAAAAGGAGGAAAATGCGACTACGCTATCCACATTTGTTTCCCGACGAAGGTAAATTAAGTTTGGAGGACCAAACTTCCTAAAGGGGGAAGACTGTAATATCCTTGTTCTGTAGTATGCTAATTGGTCCTTAACATGAATATGATTATGTGTTTGATGATTTTGTGTGCCATTATGTGAAAATATGTGGTTTTGAATTTTTATCTGTTCACCGTAGGAATATCTGTTTGATTGTCTGCTTTGGAAATTAAATTGAAGGCCCTATCGGCCACCGAAACCGAAATTGGTCGCGCCATTGTGATTGGCATAATTTTTAGAGCCTACGGTGAAGTTTAATTGAAAAATTGATTCGGACCAGATTAAATTGATTAAATTGATGAATTAGTGCCCAATTATTTATTATTATTAAATTGGAATTAGTGGGGCTTTATATAAAGGGCCATATACACTCTCATGGTTTCTTTTTGAGCTCAAAATCTGAGATATACATTTGAGAGGGTGAGAAGGCCGGCTATAGAGAGAGAGGGGGAGAATTGTGCAATTTTGGCCTTGAAGCTTGATAACTTTGAAGCTATACTCAAGAATTTGCTATTGATTGGAGAAATTGAGCCTCTAGGTAGGTAATTGATCTTGAATTCAAGTTTGAATAATGGTCAAGAACATGGATTAAATTCATTATAAGGAAATTGAGTTGATTTTGTTGTATTTGAAGTCATGGAATGCATGCATGTGCATAATAGCCATGAATTTGTATAGTTGAGCATGAAAAATATGATCCATGTAGAATTGTGGCTAGAATCCATGCTTGTGACCACCATTTGTACAATTTGAGTTGAAATGGAAGTTATATCTCACATGCATGTACCATTCATAAGAAGTATGAGCTTGAATGCATGAAATTGTTATGTTGAAAGTGAATTTGGTGTAGATTGGGACATGCATGTGATTAATTTGTGAAATTGAGCTCCATTGTGTTGTAATTTGGTGTTGGTACCATGTTAGTATATGATTATGTGAAGTTTGAGCCAAAAGCATGCATCTAGAACCATTGAATGTCGAATTGGAGCTCAAGAACATGTTCTGGAAAACCAGAAAATTTGATGTCCGCTCGAGCGGGGAAACCGCCGCTCGAGCGTGAATTTCGTGCTCCCAGTTTTTTGCAGACTTGGATGTCCGCTCGAGCGGGAAGTTCACGCTCGAGCGGGAGCTATGTAGACAGCCTTCAGCTCGAGCGCCAGACTTCACGCTCGAGCGTAATTTTGATGCATCCAGCACTTTTGCAGACCTCATGGGTCGCTCGAGCGGGGACCCTTTTCTGAAATTTTGAAAAGGCATTCTGAGTTTCGTTTTCCGTCCTCTTTCACTTCTAAGTACTCTTAGGCATGCATTGAGCATTGTAATTGAGTTAAAGAGATAAGAATGAAGCCTAAAGAGGAAAATATGAATTTAGAACGGATTGAATTGTTTGTGACCCTTTTGTGTTCATGGAATATGTAGGGTCGAGCTCTAAGGCAAACCAACCAACCGATCACTGTAAGTAATATCTTAACAAAGATATCTGAAATATGTTGTTGTCCAAATTACTTACTTCTATGTAAGTTTTATAAGTTCATTGATTCGATTGGTGGACAATGTTGCTATGCCAAATAGATGGGCCAGAGGCTATTTTGACATGAATGAATGGGCCAGAGGCCGTTTTGACATGAATGAATGGGTCAGAGGCCGTTGTGACATAAATGAAGGGGCCAGAGGCCGTTTTGATACGAATAAATGAATGGGCCAAAGGCCAGTTTGACATAAATGAAAATATGAATTGGGCCCAAGGCTGTTTGAAGCATGTTGTTCTAGACACCGTTTGTATAACTCCTTTATTTGATAGTATTCACTGGGCTTTCACTCACGCTCATTCATGTGTTTGTAGGTGAGCCAAGAGAAGTCAAACCCAGCCCCAGTGAAGTCTGTGAGGAACAACAAAGGTTTTGAAGAGTCAGCCCTTGCGTCTTACGCACGAGACCCGTCTTCGCCTTTTTGTCATTCTGTTTTATTGTGTCATGTGGGCGAAGTCTTTGAATATGTTGTATATAGTCTTCTTGGGTTGACTTAGACTCATATGATCCTGTATGTACAGAACCTTGTGTAGTACATATTTTGTGGTGAGTTATTAATATGCATATGTATGGTTTGTTATGACGTGCCATGTAAGCACAGCTCTATGGACAAAGTTTTAAATTGCTTCCGTTTGGCCCCCATTAACTCTGTTAACATACATTCGGTTTGGTTTGAGGCCGTAGGTGATCTCATGATTACTGGCCGGTTATGTCCTCAACCTACGGGGACGGGTTCGGGTCATGACACATAGTGTCTCTATAGCACCTTCACTAACGGTATTGTCTTGTCTCTCAACACTTGTTCTTGGACATCTACAATTTGAACCGGTCGTTCTTTGTATAAGGCATCCTTATCTACCTCCAACTCGACCCAGTCAAGTACATGTGAAGCGTAGAGTTCGTACTTCCTAAACATAGATACATGAAACATGTTGTGAACCCCAGAAAGCGGTGGCGGTAAGGCCAAACGGTATGCCACTTCCCCAATCCGCTCTAAAATCTCAAAAAGTCCAATAGATAAAGGCTGTCGTTAGAGTATTATTGAAGTTAAAAATGTTTGCAATACACCTTTTTTTTTTATAATTATATTAAGTTAGAAATCATAGCATGAAGGCGAGGAGTTTTCCCATATCTTAAATCCTTCTCCTGTTTGGTTGTACTAGCAAAAAAAAATTATGTTCTATTTGTAGTGCCCCCTTTCGGAAGCTAAGAATAAGCCCTACAGTTCGGACTCCCGCGGTTCTGAATCTAATCTCACAAGTGCAATGTGGAATTGATACACATCAAAGAGTACAAATCTGGCAAATCATTTGGAAAATTGATTTTGAATCAAATTGCCAAAAAAATGGACTGCTTTTCCAGATACAAAGTCGCTATCTAAATATTTTGTTTTGGGAAAATTTAGGAAACCCATGACTCGTGCCAAAGGCCACGTGTCCGTCATCACCAAGATTGTCTCGGCTCAGAAACTTAGGTACGAGAGAGAAAGGTCATGAATACATTTGAGCACCCCTGCTTGCCCGATCAAAGATTGGCATCTACTAATCATGATATGATTTTTATTTACATTTTATGCTCTTGTTCCGGTTTATTAGACTAGCATTACTCTATGATGCGCACACACAAGTATAGACTAACTTGCAAGAATTGGAACATCTCGAGTCATGTTTATTTTGAAAATTGTTTCGAAATATGTGTCACTTAAAAAAGTGATCATATATGAACATTTCTCAAATTATTCCAATTCAAGCAATAAGCCTTTATCCGCAGGCATTTAAGCAGTTTATCAATTAAGCACTTAGCCTCATGGAAAGCGTGCTAAACATGGCATCAATCACACACATGCGATTATGCTAAAGCAAATAAAAGCTTACCTAGTATTCCAAGCCAAAAAGAAACAAAGTTAGAAAAATGCATGATTCTAACTATGCAATTATGACTAATGCAACACATGCGATATACAATTACTAGGCTCGGCTAATAAGCATGGTATATGAATCAATGAAATAGCATGCGGTCTAAGCATGTATTCAAAGAAGTATTTAAACTAACAAAGCAGTTAGAATGATGAACCGAGCCTTAATGCATGCAATACAGATGGATGCAAACATGAGTTATGCTAATCAAAACATGATGTCCCTAAACTAACCATCATAACCTAGTAAATAAAATGGAGAAAGACGTGGGGTTGGAAGACATACACATTATTACAACTTTTTGATCCCTCACGCAAGAGGGTGCAAATCAATGTCCGAAAGTCCGAATTAAACTAACTATTACAAAACTGGGCGAATTAACTAGGCTAAGCTAATTAACTACTTTATTACAACAAATTAACTAGCTATACCAACTAACAATAAGCAATGGCTACAACAATACTAATTACAATAAGATTAAATTACAACTATGATAATTATAACACTAATGAAACAATTAATCACATTCGATAAAGGCGTAATTGAAGGTTGATGAAGGTTGCACACATAGCGCCTGAGAGCTGCTTTGTCTGTCCAAGCCAACTCTGTTTCACCTTCAGCCACTGCCTATGTTTTCTGCAAAACTGCACTGCTGGCCTCACACTCAGGGTCGGTCGGGTCTACAGATGACTGGTCGTGCCTCAATTTGGTGTACAACTCTGTTTTTGTGTTCTAAGGTGAACCAGTGCAGATAGAGTGTCCTCAAGCTCTGTTTGTTCCTTTCTTCCTTCTCTATCATGGGAAAGCCTCGAGAAAAGGTTGAAATTGATTCCAAAGCCATCAATGAGCAAGTTAATTGCTTGATGGTCTCGGATACAATTTTGGACAAAAATCAATGAAATGTAACGAATATGACCACCCCTCCCTCTTGTCATGGAATGAGCTCAAAGAGGAAGGTTGCAATGCTTCAAGAATCATCAAAATGCCATGAATTAGCATGTGACAACTCTTGACACAAGAAAATTGGCATAACGTCCGGCCAAGTCTAAGCAATTTAAGCCATTTTCTTCATGTGTGTTGATCCAAGGTTTTAGCCAATTTTATGAAGCTTTGCCATTCTTTAGTCCATTTGTCCATGGTGATGTTAAAGTCCTCTAAAAGAAGAGAAGCATCCAATGGGAAGTAATTCTCAACATGAAAGAGAGACTACGCCGTTAGCAATGAATCTCTGTAGAGATTAAGCCATTAAGCACAAAACTCTAGTTCATGTGTTGAATAACCATTAACCATTTGAAACAAATCTCAAATAAAATAAAGGAGTGGCAAGTTGATTATTAAAATGAGGCTCTTAAATAACGAAATTACTTAAAGAAAAGCTAGAACAAACATGCAATAAGCTATGTATGTGAACATATGAGACAACAAGCAAACTAATCAAAGCATGAACTAATTAAACAAATTAAAACAGCCCCTAAAGTGTAAAAAATAGTAGCTAAAACCAAGTTAAAAGAGCACAAAAGATAGGCAAAAACAAAGAGATACAAAGCTAGTAAGCAAAGCTAAGGAAGGGTGGCTAACCCCTCCACTTTTGGGACTTCTAAACCATATTTTAGCCTCTGAAAATAGTCCAATAACAGTCCAAAAATAGCCCCAAAATAGCCCAAAAACAGTGGCTAAAATCATATTAAAAGAGCACAAAACATGCCAAAAGCAAAGAGGTACAAAACTAGTAAGCATGACAAAGGAGAGGTGGCTAAGCCCTCCACTTTTGAGACTTTTAAACCATGTCTTTCAGCCTTTGAATCTCTGAAAATCAGTTTGTAAGCTACGAAAAATAGTTATAAAACAAAGGGGATGGGCTATGAAGTAAGGTGCAAGAAAGGGTGTTACCCTCTCTACCTTTGGTAGCTTATTCAAACCCAAGTTTCAACACTTGAAATGGGCCCAAAACAACACAAGAACACAAGAAATAGATAGAGATAGATTGAAATAAAAGCAAAACAAAAGGTGATGAGCTTATATCTCGTGAACCTCTTGAAGAGAGAGAGCTTTGGTTAAACAAACTTGATTCCAAAGCACCCTCAAGTTTAGGAAATCTGGTTTGAAATTCTAGCAAAAAGCTTCAAGAACAATCTCTAATGGTGCATGTATTGTGTATGTATAGGTAAAGAAGGTTTGAAGATTAAAGGAATCAAGGAGGATGGTTTTAGCTCCCAAAGCCTTTTGCAAATTTTTCTAACCTTGAATTCTGAAGGAAGGGGCTCTATTTATAGAATTTGAGCCAAAAAGATCATAAATATCTTCAAACAAAGATATTTGTTCAATTCCCACTAGCTGTCTGTCTGACGCCATCGAAGCCCGGCCGGCCCTCAAAACCCACAGCTGGGCCTCAATAATGGAAGGCCGGCCCAAAAAGGTGCTCTGGAAAAAATTTCACTGAAGCCCGGTTGGGCCTCAATGAGGCACGGCTGGTTCTATATAGACCCGGTCGGGTCTTGATGACTGCACTTCAGGCCCGACTTTAAACGGGCATATCTCCTTCATCCAGACTCGGGTTTAGGTCATTCTTGAGTCCAATGTGAAGCCCCGGAAGTCTAATTTCCAATGGTGGTAGCCTCACAACTAAAGCCTAAGTGTACACAGAGATAGGCTTGATTTGTGATGGCTGCTCAGTTCTTTCTTAACGGTTTGATGCTCACCTTTCCTAAACTGGTTTTCTTCCAACCCCTCCTATTTTCTTAACTCCAACCTATAAATACGAAGTTTTAAAAGATTTTTCAAATAGTTCACCTCTCTTCCATTCATTTCCTCTTTGTCCTTACTCGGTTTACAGAAAAGTGCAATGTTTTAAACGAAATGCGAGCCTCGGGCATTGAAGAAGCATTTGGAAAAATATTTTGAAAAGAGGGTTTTAAGGTCTAAAATAGTTTGGTCAAAATAGGGTTTAAGGTTTGGGATTAGAGCTTGAATCCAAATTTCTTCGCCAAGAATTCAAAAGATTGCACAGTGTGAATTTCATCATCGGGTGTTCGGAATAAAGCGCTTAAGTCTTAAGGGCGGTCAAAAATAGGGTGTCTATAGTTGCCCCTCTTTGATAGAGCTCGAAGTCATAAAATGACGTGAGTAAATGTCAAAGCCCAGAGATGGCCCATTTTGACAAGGTCGTAAGACTTGGGCAAGCAAACAAAATGCAAATGCAATTGGTTGAACCCATGGGTTGCCTACGTATCCCTTTGTAAGGGATCAAACCAGCGTAGTTCTGGGGCAGGATGCAAATAAAACACAATGCAACGGAACAATGCAAATGATATACAATATAATGAAAATTCAAATGATATACAATATAAGCAATCTAAGCCACGAGCAGTGCAAAACACACGAATATCATAAAGGAATGGAGATGCAAATTAAACTACACTTTATATAGAAAAGAAGTGGCGGCACGAGCCAAATGATGTTTAACACAGGCTAAGTGCCTACATCCTCAATACTAGCCTTAGCACAACATGGATGCTTACACATAATAGAACCATGTTTTAACGTAAAAGGGGTGCGAGCACCTACAAAACTATGTTTTTTGTAGAAAGAGAAAAAGTACAACTAATTGGGTGGTATGATATAAGTGAGGAATGATTTGCTAGGGAAAGAAAATGATCCTAAATGTTGAATGCAACAAGACAAAGTACAATGCAATGGATGCAGTGAATAAGGCGTAGGTCGAACCATATCTCACCTAGAAAATGTATGGACACAAAACAGACCACGTCTAACACAAAAAAGATGTTGACACCCTCAATACTGGGAAAGAAAATGATCCTAAATGTTGAATGCAACAAGACAAAGTACAATGCAATGGATGCAGTGAATAAGGCGTAGGTCGAACCATATCTCACCTAGAAAATGTATGGACACAAAACAGACCACGTCTAACACAAAAAAGATGTTGACACCCTCAATACTGGCCTCAACGTAGCATGGATACTTACACATGACAGAACTATGTTTCAACGAGGGAAAGGTATGAGCACGTGCTAAACTAAGCTTAACATTGAAAGGATGCAGGCAATAAAATGGTATGATGTAATGGATGTAATGGATAATGTAGTAGATGAATATGGGTGACATATTCTAACCACGCTAGAATCGTGAGAGGAGGACGAACAAATCCCAAACATGCTGAAATCGTGTGAGGAAGGGGATACTCAAACCACGCTAAAATCGTGAGAAGGGGTCCTGAGAAAACTACCTAGGGTCGCGTTACACGCGTCCGAAGATAAATTCCAAACACGCTGAAATCGTATAAAGAAAGGAACACTCAAACCATGCTAAAATCGTGAGAAGAGGTCCTAAGAAAACCACTGAGGGGCGCGTTCCAACCGTCCTGAGATAAATTCCAAACACGCTGAAATCGTGTGAGGAAAGGAACACTCCAACCACGCTGAAATCATGAGAAGAGGTCCTGAGATGATGTGATGGATGCAAAGAGTATGATAAGATTGTTGCGATAGATGCCTAAGAAATGCAGTAAACAAACAAAGCGACACTTTAGAAAGTACCTCATGGGGTGAGTGGCGATGAACTACTCTACTCTGACGGGAATCGCTCCCTTGTGTTCTTCGAACTCTTACCTTTAACTCACAGTTCAAAGGCCCTCAAATGATGACAAGGGATAACCTCTGCATGTAGAAGCCACGAATGCCGCTTTTCTTCCTGATCATATTCACAACTTTCCCTATTCTCTAACGGGGTGAAAGACTAGGTTGGTTTAATATCCAGAATTGAGGTGCACACATGCTATCTCAATCTATAGGGCTGCCATACAGATTTCAAGCCGGGGATACACCCCTAGGTATTTAAACCAGACTTTAGTCTCGAAAATTCCAAACCTTTGTGTTCTAAGCATTGCCATTCGAACTCTAGTTTCCACCGTCGTAGTTGGTCTCCTAAGAACTCATTGTAAACACAACCAAGATGCCTTTGACAATGAACGGTATTCGGGGATAACATTTTGATCGCCATTCTAGCTTGAAGTAGGCTTGAGCTTGAGCTTGAGGTAGAGGTACGCTTATACTCTGGAGAAAAAGACAAGGCCTGAGAAGGTGCATCCGGAATGCAATCTCAGAAATTGCTGAAGTTGAAACAAACTCAGATGCTCCAATTTTCTCTCTTTTCTCTTACTTTGCAGTCCGGAACCTATGTAGCAGATAGGTCCTTATTTGGTTGCTCTTTCTTTTGATCAAGGGTGGACCCTGCAGTTTATAAAAGAAGGAATTCTGTTTTGTACATCATGTTGGGAATGACACGGCACTCTGAGCACAGCATGATTTATTTTTTGAAATTGAAACTGAGAATAAATTCTTAACCGAATATTAAGCCTATGATTGACCACAGTCAAAACGACTCAACAAAGGAAAAGCAAAGTAAAACAACCTAAACATATCTATTTACACTCAAAATGACTCAAAACAAGAATCGAGATAAACAAAAACAACAAACACAACACTCGAATGTTTACCACCGGTGGGAGACCTCTTAGTTCATGGGGAGCCCACTACTTCTCCAAGTATTGTTTCCCACCCTTTCTTATTTGTGATTATCGCATCACTTTGGCACTCAATCTCTATTTTCTCTGAACAGCCATTTCCTTACTTTTTCTCTCATTGCACATCTCTCTATTCTTTAATCTCTCTTATTTTATTTTTTTTAATCCCTTCCCAGGTGTGGTTGATAGATAAGCTGGAAGTTGTGGACCTTATGAGGGGGATCAAATATCCAGCATTCGTGCTTCGCACTTAGTTCGATACCTCACTGCTCGGAGGATGAGAGAGTTTTTTGGCCTCTGTTGCTAGTTTCAGTTGTGCCCTTTTCTGGCAAGTGTATTGATAATAGGGAAAAGAAAGAAATCCTAACTCAACTGTGGCCCTAGTTCATCATTTTGACTATTTTTTTGTTTTTGGCTTTCTGCTAAAACAATTCTGACCAACATGAGAGTTAGATTAACATGTTTGTTTCGACTTTCTACTTTGAAATCATGTAAGTCAGGCTACGAGCACTGAAAATTTTCCTTTTTGGGTCCAAGAAATGGTCCAGTTTTGGAAAAATGGAATAATTTTCAAGAGAATTAGTCAACTTCACTAAAAATCCTCAAAACTGTTTGCAAATGGCCACTACTTGACCAATGAGGAATTAACTCTTGAGATGCGCAACCCCAGATCCGAACTTGAATTGTTTTGCAGCTGAATCCTTCTAACGGAATAGACAATCGATTTTGAATGAAGATGAGCATGAAGATAAGCCAATTTGCACATGGATAGGATAGCTGAGTTAAACAAGGGTAAGCCAATCAACATGGATGAGACAAGCAGGTTGAAAAATGGTTGGGGCCGAACTTTAGGATGAAGTTGCCTACGTATCCCAAAGATGGGAATCAGGCTGCACATAGTTCCGGGGGGTTAAGGTGCACTCGTATATTAACACTCTCCTTTTATGCTCTAACTTTTGCCAAAGTCGCCATTCCGGGTTTTCAACCTTGCGAGCTCTATTTTTCCTTTTCATTTTTCTTTCCTTTTTTGTTCTTTGTTTCCATTTTTTTCATTTTTGTTCTTTTTTTTTTTTGTTCTTTTTTTGTCTTGATCTAACTCTTGCCTGGGTCGCCCTTTTGGGTTTTCAGCCCAGCGAGCCTCTCAAGGATAGAAAAGTTTAACTTGTCGATGTTGATCGGTCATAGGATCTCTAAGCCATTTGAATCCAGGAGAATGGCTGTTGTTCGCTGATGATGTAGTCTTGATGATATAAGGGCCCATCCAATTAGGTCTGAATTTGCTCCTAGTGTCATGGATAGAAACTTGATTGTCCTTCAACAAAAATTTTCTTCTCTCAGATTCTGGGATTTGGCTTTTTTGCCAATCTCCATTGGCTTGAAAAATGACCCAGCTTTGAATCTTCGAGTGTATCTGATCTTTTTTGCCCCTAGTTCAAGGGATGCTTCTCATCCGACTTTCCAAGCTTCCTTTGATGACATTTGACCTTATTGCCCCTAGTTCAAGGGTTGCTTCCAATCCGACCATGAAAACCTTATATTTTGGTTGATCATTGAACATTTTGAATCAAGGTTCAAGGTTTGAAAGCAAAGGGGGTCAAGTCTTGAGGCTGAGAGTGATCCTATGTTGTATAATCTCAGGATCAATTCCAAACATGTCTTCGTAGAACCACGTAAAACATTTATGAAATTCTTTTAATAAAGCGACTAGTCGCTCATGCTCTTCTGAAGACAATGTAGAACCAATCTGGATCAAGCTAGGATCCTTCTCAGTACTCACATTAACAGACATGATCTCATTCATTAAGGGTTTAGCATGCCTCTCTTCCTCTCAATCGATCATTTTTTTTTTTTTGCAAATCCCGTGGAATTCCTTCCTTTTTGTTTTCATCACAGTTTTGGAAACAGTTTTTAAAAAAAAACTTTCGTCAATGCAATGATGCACAATAGAAGTAAGTGGAAAAGTGTGGTCATTTCATTCAAATCTTCTGGCTAGTAGAAACAGACTCAAAGAGTGAAAAAGACAAACAAAACAAGACAGTGATATGATGTTCAAGTTAACACGCCCGAAATCACCTGACTCTAACATAACAAGACTGACTCAAAATAACAAGACTAACTTAATATCCAAGTCCGAAAGTAAAATAAACAGCATTTTCAAAGTGCTAAAAAAGTGCGTACCATCCACCACATCTGGAGTAAAATGAGTGCCATCAGCAGGTGGTTCATCCCTGATCACATAGTCACATTATCCCCCAGTTCATCGATCCAGTGTCGATAGACTTTGTAGGACCCGGTGGAGCGATGGCGTTATTGTCAATCAGATCTTGAACTTCATGGCGAAGACGAAAACAACCGTCAGTGTCATGGCCGGTTTGTTGATAGAAGGCACAGTACTTGGTAGAATTATCCTGTAGGAAGGGATCAGGGAGAAGCCAAGGGTGATGGGGTTTGAGATGGCCTTGCCCTACGAGGATTTGGAAAGCTTTGGACAAGGTCATGTAAAGGGGATTGAAGGTGCGGTTACTAGTCCTGACAGGATTGACAGAGGGGTTGGCAAGTGTTGACTGGGTTTGATGACCTCTTATGGGTGTAGGATTGGAGCTAAAAGGGATGTTTTTGGTATGGTAGCCCTTTTCATAGTTTATCCTTAGATTCAAAATGCTCCCAACCTGAGCAACAAAAGTGTCATCCACAGTTTTTGCAATACCTGCAAGCACTTGCTGTTTGTTTAGCCCTTTGCCCTTCAAAGCCTCAATAGGCCACTGAAGATGTTCATAGGGATCAATGCTTGCCCGACCTTGTTCTTGCATTTTGTCTCCACTTTGCCAAGGGATTGGATCGCTATATCGGAGCAGAGCCCAGTTGTTGTTGACATGCCATCACTCAGACTTGAGATAGCTTCAGGTTGGCCATTTTCAATTGCAGCCCGCCCTAAGATTAGGGAGCCTTTTGGCATGAAATTTATGGCATGTAATGTAGTCGATGATGGAGCCAAAATCCCAAAGGCTAAATCTGCAACTGTTCTCTGAAGAACTTCAATCATGCTTATTAACTTAGAAGTAGTGGGTTCATGGGTTTGAGATGATGTTCAAGTGCATGTATCATACACAAGTCCGTGCTTTCTGGAATGAACACCTCAAGCTTAGGTAAATAGATCGGGGTGATGTATATGTCGGGGTTGTAGGTAGATGGTAGTGTATGGATTAGGTTGATCTGTGAAGATGATGGATTAGTGGTGGCCTGAGGTCCTTTTGGTGGAACTATAATCTCTTCATCAATAAGATCCTGAATCTTATGACGGAGACGGATGCAACGGTTTGTATCATGACCGTTCTGTTAATGATAGGCATAGTATTTAGCAGGGTTATATCTTGTGGAAGAGGATTTGGGAGGGGTCGGGGATCTAGGAGCTCTAGGTACCTGTAGACACCCCATTTTTGACCGACCTTAAGACTCAGACGTCACCGATTGAGCGTTCGGTGATGTTGCATATCGTGCTCGTTCAGAAGTTTCAGAGTCGCGGCCGTGCGCCCTGCCTCCGGACTTCCGAATCCTCTTCTGTGCCTTGTCTCGGTTTGCGAACCAGACTCGGTTTTCTCTGTTTTCTTTCCTAAGGGAAGAGAGTAGTCCTGTAGACTATCTCTCGGTGGCCGTGCGCTACTTTTCGTGGCCGTAGGCCATTTTGGCCATTTCGGAGCCCGGTTCCCGGTTTTCGGAGCCGTCAGGCCATGTGCCTCGGTTCGGGACCGCCCAACCATCTCCGATTTCTCCGGTTTTTGGCAAGTGACTCTGTTTTATCATTATGAAGAACACTGGGGCCCCTGATGCCCACTTCGTGGCCGTATGCCACTTTCGGTACCTGCAGCCGGTTTTCGGGCCCCGAACCTCGCGGTTTGGCCCCCGAGCATTCATTTTGCATCCGATTTCTCCGGTTTTTGGCAAGTGCCTCTGTTTTATCATTATGAAGAACACTGGGGCCCCTGATGCCCACTTCGTGGCCGTATGCCACTTTCGGTGCTTATAGCCGGTTTTCGGGCCCCGAACCTCGCGGTTTGGCCCCCGAGCATTCATTTCGCATCGGTTTTCTCCGATTTTTGGCAGGTACCTCTGTTTTATCATTCCGAGGAACACTGGGGCCTCTGATACCCACTTCGCTGCTGAACACCACTTCCGGTGCCTGCAGCCCATTTTCGGGACCCCGAACTCGCGGTTTGGGTCCCGAGCGTTCATTCTCATTAGTTTTTGTTCATTTTGGCAGGTACCTGTTTTAGCACCAGAAGATCACTGGAGGGTGGGAGGCCAGCAATTATCCCAGATAACCATTTTCCCTCTTCCGGCGCCCGTTTTGCTCACTTCCGGGCTAATGTTGAACACTCTAGGCCCATTTTCTTCCAACCAAAGCTAATATTTGTGATGAGGGCACATGGGAGGACCCTAAAAGAGCATGGTCGGCCAGCAATTGTGGATTTCATTTTGGGCCTCTCCTTCAAATGCAATGTTGTGACTCCTGCTTCAGTGTTGCCACATTCCAACCATGGAACCTTGTTCTACACATATGGGAGGACACCAAAAAGTGGTGGTCGGCCAGCAATTGTTACATTCATTTTGAGCCTCTCCTTCAAGTCTATGTTGTGACTCTTGGTTTCAGTGTTGCCAGATTCCAGCCTTGGATCCTTATTCTACACACTTGGGAGGACCCTAACACATGGTGGTCGGCCAGAAATTTCCTCTTCATTTTTTGGGTCATGGCCGGCCGGCAGGGTGAGTGGCTGGCCGACCAGGTGGGGTGGCCGGCCGGCCACCTTCCAGAAAACTACCTGGCCGGCCAGCTTTCTGCTTTCCAGCTCTTTACAGCTGTCCGGATATTTTTTGCAAAATATCTCCCCCTCCGGGGGATATTTTGGGAGGGAAATCTTGCCTCCATTTCCCTCCCCTTTTACACCCTTTCTTGCCTATTTTAAAGGGCTGTCCCTCCTCCTTTGCTAGGGTTAGAAAAATTCCTCTCAAGAGTCTCTCTTCCTTTGCCTCCATTTCCATAGCCAAAGCTCCAAAAACTCTCCAAGTCCCTAGCTCCTCTCTTCATCAACCCTAAGCACCACCATCACCACCTCCATTTCAGCAGCAAAGGAGTGTTTTCCAGAGGTTAAGAAGCAACAAAGTCAAGTCAAGAGGCAAAGAAAGACTTGTCTTCAAGGGTAAGTCACTATTTCCCTTTTTCTTGCACAATTTTGCTTCAAATTTCTACACCTATTTGCTCACTGATTTGGGCTCTGGTGACCCTACTGTTTTGTGCTTATTTTGAGCCCCTCTACAACATTGTAGAAGGTCAACCTTATTTGGCATCTCCTTCATGTACTTGCTTCAATAGCATCTTTTATGCCAATATTTTGCATGAAATCAGCTTATGAATGATCTGATTTCGAGCATGACATAAACTGTGAGTGGGCCTATTTAGAGTCCCTCTTCAATATTTAAGAAGGGCTCAACCATATTTGGCCTCTCTATCATGCACTTGCTTCATATTTCCTTCAAATTACCGTAAAATTGCATGGTTTATTTGGCCTGTTTGTGAGTTGATTTTGAGCATGCCATTTACTGAGTTTGAGTTTATTTTAGGTCCCTCTACAACATTGTAGAAGGGATCAATCTTGTTTGAGGTCTCCATGTTGTACCTCTCTTTATACCTCTCTTTGGCCCCATTTTGTTTGACTTTTTGAGCTTATTTGGCTACTGATTTGAGCCTTCATCAGGCTTAGAAAGTATCTTAAATTACCCATTCTTCATGTTTTGTTAAGGGTCCAAAGTTTTTGGTTTGCTTTGGTACCTCATGTTATAGCCTTTGTTGGCTCATCATTTTGCATGCTATGATTAGCTTATCTACACACTGAATTGGGGGATATCATCTCTTGGAAATGTGCATATTTTTGGCCCTCTTTAATTTTGTAGAACTGTGTTTTTTGGTTTGAGCATTGATATACTACTTGCTTTGTAATTCCCCTCTTTTTCCCATTTTTGCATGCTAATTTTGTCATACTTGTGGTCATTGTTTGGCCATACTTTGTACTGAAAAATGCTTTAGGGGCTGCCTTGCTACTGTTTTACATGTCATGTCAATTATGCATGTTTAGTAGGGCTGTAAGCCATTTCGGGTGCTTAGCATAGCATTTCGGGCATCGGGTGCAATTTTGTCATAATTCGGGGGCTATTTGTGCATCATTTTAGCTGCTGAAATTTACACTTTCCATATGCCATTTGCCACATTCATTTGTATGTCTTTGCATTGCTTATGCCATCGCCTCGGTTTGCGTGCCCGTGGGCGCGCATTTCGAGGCACTCATTTTCATCCGACGGCAGCTTACGTGAGTGCGGCTGAGGCCCTCTCATGTTAGTGTAAGCCCAATTTGCATTTTCCATGTCATTTCATGCGATGCATCGCCTCGGTTTGCGCGCCCGTGGCGCGCATTTCGAGGCACTTTGTTTTATCCGACGGCCTCCTATGTGAGTGAGCTGAGGCTCTCCCATGTTGGTGTAAGCCCATCGTGGCATTCCGTATGCCATTTCATTCCATTTCATCATTGCCTCGGTTTGCGTGCCCGTGTGCATACATTTCGAGGCACTTCGGTTTTATCCGATTTGCATTTCATATCGTTGCCTCGGTTTGTGTGCCTGTGTGCACACATTTCGAGGCACTTCGGTTTTATCCGATTTGCATTTCATATCGTTGCCTCGGTTTGTGTGCCCGGGTGCACACATTTCGAGGCACTTCGGTTTTATCCGATTTGCATTTCACATCGTCGCCTCGGTTTGCGTGCCTGTGGGCACACATTTCGAGGTACTTCGGTTTTATTCAATTTACGTCTAACATCATGGCCTCGGTTTGCGTGCTCGCGTGCACGCTTTTCGAGGCATCACATTCTCATCTCTTTTTTTCAGTATAGTACATACCAGGTTGTATCTTAGATTGCATTCATGAATTTTCTCGGTTTGCGTGCCTGCGGGCATGCACTTCAAGACATCCCATCTTTTCATCAGCATTGTGCATACTAGAACTATATCTTAGCTGCATTTCATGCATATCATGCATGTTGCATCGTGTTCGGGATAAGAGTTAGCCCGAGCACGGGAAACGAGGCACGTTTCACGGAACGGGTCTCGATTCCCAAGTCACCGACACTCCGGATTACCCATGATGGAGTTAGGTTTTTGTTGTAGCATTCATCTGCATTGCACCCTATATTGAGTTGTGCAATCCGATTCCTCGGCCATCATGCATCGATATGCGTGATTGGTGGCACGAGGATCGAGGCATGCATATATCTGTGAAATACATTGCTATGCCCTTTTCTGCTCTCTGTTGCAGCAAGATAAGGAATCAGCAACTTTTCGGAGTGGCGCGCGTTTCGAGAAATTGCAAACAGAGGCTAGATTGGGCATCCCAGTGGATTTCCGCGCAACAGTCCAGCATACATCATTCATCAGAAGCGAGGCAGCCCCTGGCTTGCATGCCAGTTTACAGTCTTTATTAGTTAATTTGTTAATTAATTAGAATCTGTAATATTTCGACTGTATTATTCTTTATTTCGGACTGTATATTTATTCGGACCCTCTGCGCGAGGGCATAATTGTAATAAGTGTGGGTGAGTGTGATGTATGTCTTCCAACCCCACGTCTTTCTCCCTTTTATTTACCCGCTTATGATGGTTAGATATAGGGCATATTTCAATTAGCATACAGTATGACAGCATGTTTGCATCATTCATCTGTTTTGCACGCACCGGGCTCGGCGCATCATACAAACTGCATTTGTATTTCAATTCCAAATTGAATACATGATAGCTGTAGCATTTCACATGCCATGTTTAGAATAGCCGAGCCTGCTATAGTTGCATTATTGCATGTGTTGCATTAGGCATTCTGTATAATTAGGATCATGCATGATTTCTAATAGTTTCTGTTTTGGCTTGGAGTACTCGGTGAGTTTTATGCTTTAGCATCCTTGCATGCGTGTGAGTGTTGCCATGATAGCATGCTTACCATGAGGCTATTGCTTATGTGATATAACTGCCTTGAATGCCTGTGGGTGGAGGTTGAGTTACTTGAATTGGGACAATGCGTGACTGTTTGTTTTAAGCCCACTAGATAGTGGCAAAATCATTTTTCTAAGCCCACCTGAGGGTGGCAAATCCGCGTCTTAGCCTACCTGCGGGTAGCACCATCAAACCATTTTCAAACAAACAAACATGAAATGTTTTGTTCCAATTCAGGGGCTCAGTCTATACTTGTTTGCTGCGAGCATCACATAGTAACCTAGGCTAATAACCGGAATAAGAACTACAATGTTTTCAAAACAGATATCATGGTTAGTAGAGGCCGGTCTTTGACCGGGCGAGCGGGGGTGCTCACGAGTGACCTTCCCCAATCGTACCCAAGTTCCCGAGCCGAGGCAACTTTGGTGATGACGGACACGTGGCCTTTGGCACCGAGTCAGGGTTTCCTAAATTTCCCATTAAAAAATATTTAGGTGGCGACTCTGTATCTGGCAAAGCAGTCCATGTTTGGCACTTCTTTCAAAAATCTGTTTTCCAAAACGATTTGCCGGATTTGGACTCTTTGGTTCAAGATTAAGAACCGTGACATTTGAGTCCTTGAACTGTAGTGACCCCAATATGAACAGAACGGGACTTAACACCTCCCGGGGCGTTCGGGGACGTCTACAGTTTCTGGCGACTCTGCTGGGGATTTAGAGAACTTGACTCGAACTCATGATATCTGCTTTTGATTACACTTGTGTGTTTCTTTGCATTGCATTTGCATTGGTGCGCCTAGGAACACTGTGTTTGCCATATGCCATTCCCGAACGATTTGCCGGAGGCTTGTCTTGTCAAGTCATGTCCGTAAGGCTGATCGGCTCTGGGCTCTGACAGCATGGGAACACAAACCCCGGTTTTACCGGGGCACCCTTTTTGACCATTCGACCTAGTGCATATTCGGATCCATAGTGACCATTCCAAACTAGGACAGGTTGCTTACCCGTTTATAGGTTGTTTGAAACCGCTGCGTGCGTAGTGAAACCCTAGTTCCTGACAAAATAGGACAGGGAAACCCTTCCCCCAACATAGGGGTGTTTTGGCTCTCACTTATCTGCTATGTGCTTGTTAGAGTGCGTCTCTACAGGGAATGCATGTATCAGTTGAGTTTGGGCATCAGGCCTGCGGGCATCGTTCAGTATTCGGGAATCAGTTGTCTGCGGATATCCGATTCAGTTTTGGGAGACAGTGATACAGGAACAGTGATCAGTGGTTGAGGACAGTGTATTTCCAGCTTATTAAACTGCGTGTTGTATGCCCGACTGTGTGTTGTGTGTATTTAATATAAGCTGTTATGCTGCCCGTTTTTCTGGTCATTTATTTCCTTTTTGCTTTATTATCTTTTTGCTAGGGCAGTTTGTGGCACAATTGCTTCCGAACCAGTCGATACTCCCCAAGCACTCTGGACACGAGGTCGCCGACTCAACCGATCCGAGGATCTAGTTGAAGGACATCCAGTGTTCTACTCATTACCCCCAGTCACCAGAAGAAGGCCGAGGAGGCACAGTGTGTCAGAATACGGATCACCAGAACAGCAGTCTACTTTAGTGACAGACAGTCGGGTTGAGATTTCTGATTCCGCTTTAGAGATACACTTGCCAGTCGTTCAGATGGAACCGCAGAATACATCGGCTATGGAGGCGATGATGCGCCAGATGAATGAGAGCATGAACAAATGCAAGACGATGCTATCCGCCAGCGGAATTTTCTAAACAGCAGGCCGCTGTCATGGCCCAGCAGTCTGAGCTGATCACCAGATTACAACAGCAGAATGCAGCATCTGCTTCACACCAGGTCCCCCTCCACGGCTCGCTCCAGCAGGCACCTAGGGTCACCCTGCCAATCCTCCAACCCCAGAATGCTCCTCCAAATCCTCAGAATACCCAGAACACCCAGAATACCCTCCCAAATCCACAGAATGCTCTGCCAAACTTCCAAAACTCAAGAGGACATGAGTCTTCCAACGGGGCTGGCTCCGCCCCCCGCTTCCGCCGCAACTGTCCAAGAATCTTACACTTAATCACCCGGACTCTCCATTTGAGTTCGAGGTAGACCAGACAGCTCTGAAATTGAGCAAGTTGGAGAAGCTCTTCAAAAAGTCACAGGGGGTGAAGGCCATCCCAGATATTGAAGACGGCTATACTGACGTAGCCGTGACATTGCCGGACAGATTTAAAATGCCCCAGATCGATCGCTTTGATGGATCCGGGGACCCCATGGTCCACCTCCGGCTATTTTCAGACATCTTGAGGCCGATGGGACTAACCCGATCACAGAAGCTTTCTTTGTTCGGCAGAACCTTGTCAGGGATTGCGGCCATCTGGTACGCAAAATTAGAAGATGATGTGAAGAGGAACTGGGATGAGCTAGCCGAGGCCTTCGTTGCACAATATTCATATAATACTCAGATCGAGATTACAACACGTGATCTCGAGACAACGAGGCAAGAACAGAAAGAGACCTTCTCTGACTTTGTCACTCGGTGGAGAGCCAAGGCATCGATGATGACCTTGAGGCCAACGGATAAAGACCAAATTCGGATGATTGTGCGCAATCTCCAACCGAAGTTAATGCAGAAGATGATCGTACTCCCTTTCCCCACCTTTTCAGATTTACATGAAATGGGGGTACAGATCGAAGACGCAATGAAGCAAGGGTTGATTGACCAGGATCGGGAGCAGCCCCGAAGAACATTCAACCGTAATAACAATGCGGGCCCGAGTGGCTCTGCCAATACAAGGACTCCAGAGGTCGGTATGGTCACCACCACTCCCCCTCCCCAACCAAGGCCCGCAGCGGCCACACCTTTTTCTGATGCATCTGGGAGCAGTAACCAAGCCTCAAGATACCAATCCAGAGGCCAACGAACCTTCTCTCCACTATATATGCCTTTGTCTAAAGTCCTCGGGGTTCTAGTCAGAAAGGGGCATCTGAAACCCCTGGAACCGAGGCCCCTACCAAACCCACTCCCCCCTTCCCACAACCCAGCCAAATATTGCACATACCACCAGCAGCATGGTCATGACACAGACCAATGTTTCCGGCTGCGTCATGAGATTCAGGACCTCATTGACAAAAATATCATTCTACCCCCCGAGAGACCCAACGTCACAACCAACCCACTCCCCAAACACAACCAAGATCCACCACCCAAAAGAGTCAATTTTATCCAAACTGGGGTCGTATCCTACGATCCTAGTATCTATATTACTCCCTCTCACCTACCCAAGCCGGAGGTGATCCTTCCAGATTGCACTGACTTGTGCATGATGGACATCTCCACGACCCAATCAGAGCCAAAGGTGGTGACCACCGAAAATGGAATGGGGCAGGCTTCCGAGGAGAGCAAAACTGTTGAGTCTGGGATGGAACAGTCTGGGGATTTAGCTGGAAGAGCCTATGATCCGAGCGAATACATCTTACCAATGGGCCAGCCTAAGCTGAGTGTGGGGTTGCCAGAGAAGACTGAACTGTGCATGATCCGGGGGGACAGATCTGAACAAGGGGCAGATAATCTGACTACAGTGGAACAGGATTTCGCCAACCTCCAATTTTTCAACGACCAAGAATCAGCGGATGCTTCAATCAACTGGTTCGACTATGAGGAGACGGCAGAGGTCACTGGGTGGTTAGATGATCAGCCGGACATTGTAGAATTTCAACAGGGCCCGGAAGGGCGAGAGTATCATTGATGGCCGGAAGGGCCGAGGTCAGAATCAACCGCCGGAGAGCGCCGGCGTTAAGAATTTCGCTCAAGATTCGGGGATCGTAAATGCGGGGAATATTGAACCACCAGCTGTACTGACGCAGTTGGAACAACAAAGGTTTGATGACTCCGAGAGAATTAGGAAGGCAAAGGCCCAGGTGGGGGTCGGAAGTGCTGTGTGCACAGAGACAGAAAACGCTGTGGGCGTAAAAACTGAAAGTGCTGCGAGCACGAAAGCAAGACATGCTGTGAGCATGTGGGATGAAAATGCTGAGAGTGCAAACATGCCTGAACCAGATAGGTGTTTGTTGAATGCCAGTGGGATGTGGTGGGAAGACGACGACTTATGTCTTGCTACACGGATGAAGATTGGGCAGGTACTCAACCAGATGATACTTGGTACCTCGACGAGGTGGACCACATGACCAGGAGCGGGCGGTATTTCAAGCCCCCACACCTTGACCAACCCGAGGCATCTGGGAAAGATAAAGAGGCAGAGAAGCAGAGAGAGAAGCAAGTTGAAGAAGAGGCTGTACTGAAACAGTTAAAGAAAATACAAGCAGACATCTCCATCTGGGGACTGCTTATGGCTTCAAGAGTACACAGGCAGGCTGTCCTATCTGCTATGGACAAAGCCAAACTTTCTATTGATACTACACCAGAGCAGCTGGTCGGCCTGGTCTTTCCGGGAGGGGGTTCCCCGGCATTAACCTTCTCAGATAAGGAGTTGCCGCCTGAGGGCGTGAATCATAACAAACCTCTCTACATCTCTGTTGAGTGTAGAGACAAGTGGATACCGGTGGTACTTGTTGATACCGGGTCCGCTATTAATGTCTGCCCAGTCAGAACGGCATATGCAATCGGGTTAAAGCCCGCAGACTTCACCAACAACTCAGGTGATCAAGGCTTATGATAACACGAGTAGAGAAGTGATGGGGATCGTCAAAATCCAAACTAAGGTTGGTCCAGGACAACACGACGTTGAATTTCATGTCTTGGACGTTCCCGCAACCTTCAACTTGCTCTTGGGGCGGCCGTGGCTGCACCAAGTAAAGGCAGTCTCCTCAACTCTGCATCAGATGGTGAAATACCCCTATGGAAAGGGAGTAGCCACTGTATTTGGGAATTCATCAATCCACCCACCTCCGGAGGTATCTACGCCGGTCCTAGATATTGAGCATGGCACAGAAGATGTCTTCTTATCAGGATTCACTTTGGCCGAGGCCCGGGTAGTACAGAACATTATGGCTGTGAATGAAGGTATGTATGTCAGTGCCCAATCAGTCTACCTCATGAACAAGCTACAACATATTCCCGGGATGGGATTGGGAAGAAGCGGCAGGAAAGGAGTCGCAGCATTGGCCGAAGTGCCACACAACCCGCATACCTTTGGACTGGGTTATCTGCCCACCAAAGAGACTGGGTGAGGAAAGGGAAAGAAATGGCCGGCAGAGCCAGGGCGAAGCAGGCTGGGAAGCCGTTTGACTTAATGCACAGGCCCATTTGGGGTACCCTGAACGGACGCTTTGTCCGGGAGGGGGAAGATTTTCCATTTTGCGGCTTCCCAGAGCCATGGATAAACGCGGAGAGGAAGCGCGTACCAGGCTTTGAAATCTTCTTCGATTTGCAACTATCGGGGATGACGTTGCCACAGAGCAGACAGACCCAACAACTGAGGTTGAGCAGAATAAAGCAGGGATCCTGAGGGCACAGATTTTGAAATGGGGGTAGCACTGGCATGTCTCCTCTCTGATCCTCCGATCGACCAAGAGTGCTTGGGGGATAACTTCGAGGTGTCCATGATTGGGGATGAAACGGCTGCGAGCCGACCAGCAGCTATCTTGGATGCATCAATCGCACCCTCTCTCACTTGGCAGTACGAGGAGGGATTTTTGTCCAGCAGTTCCGGGTCAGGTAGTGAGCCGGAATCTGATTCCACCGAGTCCTGTGAGTCGGAATCAGGTTCCAGCTCGACTGAGTCTGAGTCTGGTACTCTTGGGGATGTTAACCCGGATGCCACAGTCCTGTCCAGGTCGTCTTTTTCCTTTTCTTTTGAGTCTGTTGTAACAGAACAATTGGACGATTTGGATGTACCTAATGAGAATGAACTATCTGTGGTTTCCGAGTACTTTTCTGTGCCCCTAATTTATTGCATTAATTCAGACTTTCAAAATTTTGATCAAAACGACGAGGACGAAGTTCCTCCGGTTTTACAACGTTTAATTGAGCAAGAGCAAGAGAGGTTTGTCAAGCCTTTAATGGATGAAATCATTTCCGTGAACATTGGTACTGAGGAGGACCCGCGGCTGGTCCAGATCGGGTCCACGTTGTCTTCTGAGGAACGCGAGCGCTTAGTCGCTTTATTAAAAGATTTCAAAGATGTTTTCGCGTGGTCCTACGAAGACATGCCTGGAATCGATCCTGAGATTGTACAGCATCGGATCCCCCTTGACCCCGAGGCCCGACCTGTCAAGCAGAAACTCAGAAGGATCCGTCCGGATTGGGCTCTTAAGATCAAAGAAGAGGTCACCAAGCAAATTGACGCAGGCTTCCTGCTGGTATCAGAGTATCCGACTTGGTTGGCTAATATTGTTCCGGTGCCGAAGAAGGATGGCAGGATCCGTGTGTGTGTAGACTTCAGGGATTTGAACAAAGCTAGTCCAAAGGACGACTTTCCCTTACCGCACATCGATAAGTTGGTCGAAGACAGAGAAAAGACTGCATTCACTACCCCGTGGGGGACATACTGCTACCGGGTAATGCCGTTTGGGTTGAAGAACGCTGGAGCTACTTATCAACGGGCCGCGACCACAATACTACATGATATGATCCACAAAGAGGTTGAGGTGTACGTGGACGACATGATTGTCAAGTCCAAGGAAAGAGAGGGCCACTACACCGCCTTGCATAAGTTTTTCCAAAGGATCAGGAATTCCGGTTGCGGCTAAACCCTCAGAAATGTACGTTTGGTTACAGCGGGAAAAATGCTGGGGTTTCTGATTACACAAAGAGGCATCGAGGTCGATCCTTCCAAAATCAAGGCCATCTTAGAAATGCCACCACCAAGGACTGAAAAGGAGGTGCGAGGCTTTCTGGGTAAAGTGCAATTCATAAGACGGTTTATCTCAAAATTAACCTTGACTTGTGAACCACTCTTTGGTCTCCTGAAGAAAGGAAAGAAGTTCCAATGGGACGGCCGATGCCAAGCTGCATTTGAACAGATTAAAGAATATCTACAGAACCCACCCGTTTTGTCGCCGCCAGAGCCAGGGAAACCGTTGATTTTGTATCTATCAGTGACTGAAACTACAATGGGCTGCATGCTCGCGCAAGAATCAGAGGACAAGGTGGAGAAAGCCATCTACTATCTCAGCAAGAAGATGCTGGAGTATGAAACCCGGTATACACCGTTGGAAAAGGCTTGCTTAGCTCTGGTATGGGCTACCAGGAAGCTGCGGCACTACCTGTTAGCTCACTCTGTAATGTTGGTTTCACGACTTGATCCCATCAAATATCTTTTCGAGAAACCAGCACTTACGGGTAGGCTAGCTCGTTGGTTGCTGTTGCTCTCCGAATTTGATCTCACATATGTGACGCGCAAGTCAGTGAAGGGTAGAGCAGTGGCAGAGTTCCTTGCCGACCACCCGGTTGAGGGGGATGAAGCAGTCGAGTACTTATTCCCAGATGAATCAATTCTGCATATCGACGAAGAAGCCTGGACGATGTACTTTGACGGAGCGTCAAATCAACATGGGTATGGGATAGGAGTGTTGCTGATAGCACCCGATGATTCCCGTATCCCTCTAGCCTTCAAACTCCGATTCAGAGTCTCAAACAACGAAGCAGAATACGAGGCGTGTATCGCTGGTCTAGAAGCAGCCCTGGAACTAGGGGCAAGACGAGTGGACGTCATTGGGGACTCGAACCTTGTTGTGTCTCAAGCTAAAGGAGACTGGAAAGTAAAAGAGGAAAAGATGATGATGTATCACCAAACCTTGGATCTGCTGATTCCTCGGTTTGAGAAGCTAAGTTTTACTCATCTACTAAGAGAGAACAACAGGTTCGCAGATTCTTTAGCAACTCTATCTTCTATGATAGACATCCCGCGCGGAGTCCGAATGCGTCCAGTCATCATTGACCAGAAATTCGCACCTGCCTATGAGTCGATTGCAGCCATAGATGAGGTTCAGGACGAACACCCCTGGTATTACGACATCTGGAATTTCTTGGAGAAAGAAGTATACCCGCCAGGGGTAAATGCCAAAGACAAAAGAGCAATCAGAAGAATGGCAGTTCAGTTCATCATCTGCGGGGGTAAACTGTATAAACGGGGTCATCTGGGAATGCATAAACTGTGCGTTGATGCCGAAGAGTCAAAGCGTCTGATGGAAGCCATCCACGGGGGTGAATGTGGTGCACACATGAATGGGGTAATGTTGGCACGGAAGATCCTCAGACAGGGTTATTATTGGTCCACCATGGAGGAGGATTGTATTGGTTTCGTCCGGCGATGCCACAAATGTCAGATTCATGCAAATCGCATGAACATTCCGCCGTCAAAGCTGTACAACATGACTTCGCCATGGCCGTTTTCTGTCTGGGGAATTGATGTGATCGGAGCAGTCACGCCGAAGGGGTCGAATGGGCATGAGTTCATTTTGGTAGCGATAGATTATTTCACAAAGTGGGTCGAGGCCCAATCTTATGCAGTGTTGAAGGCTTCGCACGTAGCAAAGTTCATCAGAAACAACATCATCTGTCGCTACGGAGTCCCAAATGAAATTGTTTCAGACAATGGTTCCCACTTCAAGAAGGAGGTGATTGATTTGTTGGAGAAATACAATGTGGCTTTTCATAAGTCATCTACCTATCGGCCGCAAACCAATGGAGCAGTTGAGGCCGCCAACAAGAATATCAAGCGCATACTGCAGAAGATGGTGGAAACCTACCGGGACTGGCCAGATAAGCTGCCGTTCGCTCTGTGGGGCTACCGGACTTCAATCAGAACTTCTACTGGGGCGACTCCGTATTCTCTGGTTTATGGGATGGAGGCCGTTCTACCTATTGAGATTGAGGTTCCGTCATTACGAGTATTGGCCGAGTGTCAAATAGATGAGGCAGACTGGCAACAGAGCAGATTTGAAGAACTCATGCTTTTTGATGAAAGAAGGTTGAAAGCACTGTACCACGTCCAAGGTTATCAACGCAGAATCGCCCGGGCTTTTAACAAGAAGGTTAAGTCCAGGAATTTGAAAGAAGGAGATTTGGTGCTCAAAGACAACCGAGCTCCTATCCACGACCCAAGGGGCAAGTTCAGACCTAATTGGACTGGTCCCTATATCATCAAGTCAATCTGGTCTGGTGGAGCTGTGGTTCTGATGGATCTAGATGGCTTAGAGTTTTCCCAACCGATCAACATGGACAAGTTGAAGAAATACTATCCCTGAGAGGCTCGCTAGGCCGAAAACCCGAAAGGGCGACCTAGGCAAAATCAGAGCAAAATTTGAAATCATAAAAACTGAGCTCGCAAGGTTGAAAACCCGCAAAGGGCGGCCTTGGCAAAAGTTAGAGCGCAAAAGGAGAGTGAAAATACCCGAGCGAACCTAAGCCTGAACTACGTAAGGCTTGATTCCCATCTTTGGGATACGTAGGCAGCTTCATCTTGAAGTTCAGCCACAATCTTTTCCCCGATCAACTTTGTCCATTTGATCATCTTAGTCATCTTTATCCATCAGCATTTATCGTGATCTCCGGTACAGTGCTATTCAAACTAGGGGCAACTTTCCGTTGCAATGAAGTGCTGCGGTACCTTTCAAACTAGGGGCAACTTTCCAGTTGCTAGGATCCGGGGTTGTGCATCTCAGTGACAGATCTCAGGCGTGTCCAGTTCTGATCCATATCGAAAATACTTTTGAAAAGTTTTAATAAAAGTTGACTTTGCTCAAAATTAATCTTTTCACAACCAAGACCATTTTTGGACCAAAGCGGAGAATTTTCAGTACCACAACCTTCAATTTCATTGATTTCAAAACAGAGTTCACTTGCTCTTGCATACAATTGAAGTTGCTTTTTATTGCATTCATGAAGAAAACTTGAAAGTACTAATAAAGCAATAAATCTGGGGCATAGTCAAGTCAAGTGTCCCTGCGCCCCCTTCCAGAGCTAGTTGAAGCCTCTGATGCCGACCTAGGCCCAACCTGTGCTTCTTCGTTGAGCCAATCCCAGCACTCGTCAGACAAAGTGCAACTAAAAGTGGGAGCAGGGGCCAGCAGTTCTCTAACTCTCCACGCTGTGGCCTGCCGAGCCAACTGTGCACCTCGAACTGGAAACGTAGCCGGATACTCTATCCCCTCTGGTGGGCAAGTTTGATCATGGCCAAACTGGCGCAGAATGCGGAATGGGAAATAGAACACAGTGAGTCAAGCCTATCAGCCGAATCCCAACCTGCCGAGACATGCTGTAGCTCATTGCCGGGAGATTGAGCCAAGGGCAACGCCAAGCAATGCGTTCGGCTGACAAATTGCACATCCATTCAAACCACCAGCTCTCATCAGGGCATTGACTAGGCGTTGCCGAAAGAAATAGCCACGGGCTGAGTATGCAGGGCAAGAGTCCACAACTTGTAATTTGTCCATTAACCATATCTGGGGAGGGATGAAAAATGAGAGAATAAAGAATAGAGAGATGTGCGAGAGAAAAGTAAGATGAGGGTTTTGTGAGAAAAACCGAGCTTGAGGGCCGAGTGATGTGAGCAGCAAATACATATGTGAGATCGGGTGGGAAACATTACCTGCAGCAGTAGTGGACTCCCTGCAAACCTAATTGTTTCTCCACGGTAGAAAGCATCCAGACCCATCGGTCTGGGCATCGGGAACGTCGAAGGCCTCCATTTCTATCAGTTTCGGGTACGTTCCATCATCCAGATTGTCCCTCCGAAGTACACTCTGTTGTGTTTTTGCTTATCGAGTTGTCGTTTTTGTTTATCGAGTTGTAAGTTTTGTCGAGCTGTCGCGTTATGTGTTGTTATTCTTTAGTTACACAATTTTGTTAAGTCTTGTTTATTGAGTCGTTAACATTGTTGTACTTTGCTTATCGAGTTGTAAACTTGCTAAGATTCTGTTATTGCTTAGTGAGTCGTTTTGTTTGATTTGTTGCGTCGGTTCATTACCTGACCCGGTAAATATACAAGGCACATTTCCATTCAATTCCATTTTTGTGCAAAATGATGCGATGCGATGCTAAGAATTTCAAATACAAACATCTTTTCAAAAGCTGTTTCATTCCATCATGTTTTACAACAAGTGAAGGTACAAGTTTTACAGAAAATAAAACTGCCTAACAAAATGTGCAAAGTGCTACAAACTACTAGCTAAAAAGTAAAATAAAGCAGGAAATAACATCAGTATCCTCGGGAACGGGAAGGAGGAGGCCCTCTCATCCTCTTCTGTGGGATAACCTCAGCATCATCACCATCCGGATCCGAGCTGTCATCCTCCGGATCCCCTCGGCCTCGCCTCCGCTCCCGGAACCAAGACCGGAGCCTCCCTCCCCAGGAGATGTCTCTGATACACACGGTCTGCACCTCCTCCTCCTCATCCTCGACAATGGGTGCCCTGCGTCTGCGTGACGGCCCTGCTCCTTGAGCTCCTCGGTAAGGCCTGGATGGCCCAGCTCCTCGCGGCCCAGTACCTCGAGTAGGTCTAGCACCTCGACCTCTCGAGAAGGCCCTGATGGCCTCGCCCGCGACGGAGCATATACGGGAGGCATCTGAAAATCAAAAGTGCAATACATCAGTTAAACATAAAAAGCAGGTGCAAGTAATATGTGAGTGGGGTGTGTGCCAGATGTGTTCTACACAAGCCTATCAGTGCAGCAGAATGCTCAAAACCGGCATGTTAACAGAATATGATAAATGCAAGAAGATGAAGGGTACCTGGAAGCCCATGATGGACATCTGTGCCTCTCTACGCAGGACCATCCCCTCAAGTGAGGCCACCACCCCGAGCATCTGGTCTATGTACTCCCGAGGTGGCTGTAGACACAAGCTCAAGTCATCAATAAATAAACAACTGCCAAAATGTCTGTGTGATAAATGAAAAATGGTAGAACATACCGGTGGTGAGTCAGGATCACTGACATATCTGTGACCAGGCATCGGAGGCTCCATAGGGATCGGAAGGGGAAGTAGTCCCATACTGCCAACTCGTCAACTCAGTCGGCATATCTGGCCATCCAGGATGATCGAGAGTCGGAGGGATCGGAGGAATCGAACTGCCTCTACCTCTAGATGCACCAGCCCTGCTAGAAGAGGGGATGTCTGCAGCACGGGCACGACTCGAAGATGGTGCGCCAGTGGGCCTCAGTGGTGGAGCTCGTACTCCCGTCAAGGGGGCATCAGATATATGCGGCGATAGGTGGCGTAGTTCCCCTCAATGAGATGTAATAAAGCATCGCTGCCCTGCATGTCCCTAGTGACCTCCTCAGCAGATAGCCTGTCGGCAGTCCGCATAGTGGGTGGTGGCACAGCAGGAGGGTCCTGAGAATCATACCCCCACACCTGACGCTGAAAACGTTCCCCCAGGAACCAAGCCCTGCCGACTGGTCCCTCAAGCAGGAACCTATACTGGGAACTAGTCGACCCTCCGGGGTGCTGATTCTCGAGATCGTCGCCAAAGATTGCCCAGGGTTGCCAGGTGATCTGCGGATAACCAGTGTACAAATCAATCAGAAATCAAGAAATACAAAGCAGATCAAAGATGAAAATGAAAGGAACCGAGAGTTCTGAAATACCTCTGTCGCTCACAGTGTCGAAGTACTGTCGCAGAGAAAGAGAGTCTCCCGAGGCCTCGATAGGTGCTCGCCCTCAAACATCAATGAAAACGGAGTCATAGGAGGTCCTGCCACCTCCATCTCCGGGGCTAATGTGGGGAAATATGCATATACCCATAGCTGAGAAAAGCAGTGCGGAATGTGAATACAAAGTGCTAAAGGCAGAATACAGAATGCAAAGTGCGCCGTGTGTGCAGTGAATAAGTAATGAGGAGCAAAATGTAAATCAAAGGACAGAATGTACCTCCCAGGCTCTCCAGTAGCCGCCGAGTAAGTCCCCCCGTCCACGAGAGACTGCGCTCATGTAACAATAAAGGGTAGCCAGGCCAGCGCCGCCCCAATCATACTGAACGACCTGTGATAGGTCTACCAGAGCGCTCAGTAGATACAACCCGACCATGTTCCCTCTATCGGCAAACAGAGTGGTGCCAAAGAGGAACATGAGGAAACCACGGGTATACTGCTCGACCTCCTCGGGAGACTCAGGCTCCATCTGTGGCCGCCGGAAATGGGAAGAGAACCAAGTATCGAACCCTCCCGGTACCTCTGTCTACAGGCGGGCGGGCCCCCAATAGATAAATCCAAGCAGCCTCCCACTCACATATCCTCGTCGTAGGGAATGGGTCCACCGCCTACGTCTAGGCCGGTGAGTACAGCGAAGTCCAGTGGGGTCATAGTCATATCCCCAGTGGCAGAGAAATGGAAAGAATTGGTGGTGTCCCACCATCTCTCCGCCAGAGCGGCAAACAATGTCCTACTGATAAGACAATGAGATAACCCTCTGCAGAATGGCCCGAATCCTGCAAAGTCAACCAAGTCCCGGACAGCTTCCGGAAGCTCAGCATACCACTCCCTCGCGGCAGTGGAGCCATATCCTCGTACTGTGCGAGAGCCAGCCTGCATTTAGAATGAATGCGTGTATCAGCAAATGAAGTGAAAATGAGCTGTGTGCAAATGAAGTATATCTGGGCTGCGTGTTCAGTAAATGTTTGGGACTGGTGTTCAAATTTCAGAAAATCTGTGGGCTGCGTGTTCACTAATACTGGGCTGTGTGTTCAGTAAATCAGAGTTTGGGACTGTGTGTTCTACTCTTAATCAGTGGGCTGTGTGTTCATTCAAATCTGGGCTGTGTGTTCAGTAAATCAGAGTTTGGGACTGTGTGTTCTACTCTTAATCAGTGGGCTGCGTGTTCACTTCAAATCTGGGCTGTGTGTTCAGTAAATCAAGTTTGGGACTGTGTGTTCTACTCTTAATCAGTGGGCTGCGTGTTCACTTCAAATCGGGCTGTGTTCAGTAAATCAGAGTTTGGGACTGTTGTTCTACTCTTAATCAGTGGGCTGCGTGTTCACTTCAAATCTGGGCTGTGTGTTCAGTAAATCAGAGTTTGGGACTGTGTGTTCTACTCTTAATCAGTGGGCTGTGTGTTCAGTAAATCAGAGTTTGGGACTGTGTGTTCTACTCTTAATCAGTGGGCTGCGTGTTCACTTCAAATCTGGGTTGTGTGTTCAGTAAATCAGAGTTTGGGACTGTGTGTTCTACTCTTAATCAGTGGGCTGCGTGTTCACTTCAAATCTGTGCTGTGTTCAGTAAATCTATGTTGGGACTGTGTGTTCTACTCTTAATTAGTGGGCTGCGTGTTCACTTCACTTCAAATCTGGGCTGCGTGTCAGTAAATCTTTTTTGGGCCGTGTTCAATCCTAATCAGTGTGGGCTGTGTGTTCACTTCACTTCACTTCAAATCTGGGCTGTGTGTTCAGAAAATCAGAGTTTGGGACTGTGTTTTACTCTTAGTCAGTATGTGTTGTGTGCTCATTTTCAACTTCGGGCTGTGTGTTCGGTGAATCAAGTTTTGAGCCGCGATCAATGCTTAACTAATGTGTGTCGCGTGTTCACAGTCAATCAGTCAATGAGCCGTGTGTTCAACAATTCAAGTGTTTAAACTACGTGTTTATAGTGCAAACAAAGTACTATGTCATAGGCTACAACTGTGTGTTTAAGCATGGCAAAGCTACAAAATGCACAAGAATACGGAAAGTGAAGTAAAATACCTCTCGCGCATCATGAGAGAGGTGCTGCTCCGGCTCTCGCAGAAGAAGATCCCCTGGTACCGATCGTGTGAAATCGGTGAAATGACGGAAGACGGCTCGCGGAAGCCTATGTACCGCTGAGCGTATCGATCGGGAATGAAAGGCCGGACCCTCGGGGGCAATGCCATAATATCAAAATCATCGCCGGCACCCGAAAACCTCCACCGTGAGGAATGGCCTGCCATTTTGAGAATATGCAAAAAGGAGCAAAATGAGCAAAATGAGCCAAAATTGGAAAAAGTCAACAAAGTCAACTCCCGGGGAAATAAAAAGTCAACAAAAGTCAACCCCGAGAAAATATTCCAAATATTGAAACAAACTTACCTCAGGTGGTGAAAATGAGAAGAGAAGCTCCAAAATCAAATTTAGTCGGCTCAAAGTGTTTAAATCTGAAGGATTTCGCGAAAACACTTGCGTGGGAGGCCGAGGGGCGCGTAAAATGCAGATCTGAAAGAGAAAATGGCTTGGGAAGGCAAGAGGAGAGAATTTCACATTGGGGGTGTTGATTTCGGAGGCAATGGGCAAGCATATATATAGAAATTGCCGAATGACCAAAATTGCCCCTGCTTTTGGCAGGTGCCGGCCGGCCGGCCACCTTCTGCTGGCCGGCCATGTGCTTTTCCCCTGGCCGATGGCCTCTCCTAGGGCCAAGACCTGGCCGACCATGGTCCCCACCCCCTCCCCTACCTCTCTGCAAATTTTGAGGAAAATCGGAGTTCCCGGGACCTGAAAAAGTTCAAGAAAGTGCACTTTCTGGCGCGAAATTGCTCCGTTGGAACTTTAGCTGCAATTTCTGACATGTGTCTCGTCATTATTCATCAAAATTAGAGTGTATCCTTTTTAAACATGTTGTGACCTTCCCGAGAGATGAATCAGAGGCCGCGATCGAGTTGTTGTCGCCGAAATGCGCGCTTTCTTGTTTATCATTTTGCAACAAACGGGCACTCTGATTTGTGCTCGTTTTGCATTATTTGGCTCATAATTTGCATTCTCATGAACATTTTGCATTGTCATGCATGATCTCTTGGTGTACCATACTTCTATGCTTAAGCATGCGTTGTCACGCATTATCTTTTCTCGCATTGCGATGTGTTACCTGCCGACCTGCGTGTGTCAAACTTTCAGAATCTTAGGAATCAATTGAATATAGTTGTTGGCATATTGTTCTTGTTGAATTTCTCTATTTTGCAGGCACGATATGTATGTACGTGCATTTGAAGCTGGTGCGCCCAGACGAATCGCGCAGGTAGTATCTTCTCCGTGTGAGACGCGACGAGAATCGAATGATTTCTGCATCCTACTGCATGACATGTAGTTGTTACTTTGCATTCTTGCTTAAAACTGTTGCATCTATTTGTCAATACTTGCTTCATTACAGCTTGCTGCACTTGCATGATCCTCGGCTCTGTGCATATCATTTGCATTTTGCCCCCCTGCCTGCGGGCACGCCTGCGGGCATGTTTCTGTTTATCTTGATGATTGTCTAAGTCTTCGGCCTTGTCAAAAATGGGTCGTCTCTGGGCTTTGACATTCACTCCCGTCACTTCTTGACTTCCGAGTTCTGTCAAAGAGGGGCAACTGTAGACACCCCATTTTTGACCGACCTTAAGACTCAGACGTCACCGATGAGCGTTCGGGATGTGCATATCGTGCTCGTTCAGAAGTTCAGAGTCGCGGCCGTGCGCCCTGCCTCCGGACTTCCGAATCCTCTTCTGTGCCTTGTCTCGGTTTGCGAAACCAGACTCAGTTTTCTCTGTTTTCTTTCCTAAGGGAAGAGAGTAGTCTGTAGACTATCTCGGTGGCCGTGCGCTACTTTTCGTGGCCGTAGGCCATTTTGGCCATTTCGGAGCCCGGTTCCGGTTTTCGGAGCCGTCAGGCCGTGTGCCTCGGTTCGGGACCGCCCAACCATCTCCGATTTCTCCGGTTTTGGCAAGTGCCTCTGTTTTATCATTATGAAGAACACTGGGGCCCTTGATGCCCACTTCGTGGCCGTATGCCACTTTTCGGTACCTGCAGACCGGTTTTCGGGCCCCGAACCTCGCGGTTTGGCCCCGAGCATTCATTTTGCATCCGATTTCTCCGGTTTTTGGCAAGTGCCTCTGTTTTATCATTATGAAGAAACACTGGGGCCCCTGATGCCCACTTCGTGGCCGTATGCCACTTTCGTGCTTGATAGCCGGTTTTCGGGCCCCGAACCTCGCGGGTTTGGCCCCCGAGCATTCATTTCGCACGGTTTTCTCGATTTTTGGCAGGTACCTCTGTTTTATCATTTCGAGGAACACTGGGGTCTCTAATACCCACTTCGCTGCTGAACACCACTTCCGGTGCCTGCAGCCCATTTTCGGGACCCCGAACTGCGCGGTTTGGGTCCCGAGCGTTCATTTCTCATTAGTTTTTGTTCAATTTTGGCAGGTACCTCTGTTTTAGCACCAGGAAGATCACTGGAGGGTGGGAGGCCAGCAATTATCCCAGATAACCAGTTTCGCTCTTCCGGCGCCCGTTTTGCTCACTTCCGGGCTAATGTTGAACACCCTAGGCCCATTTTCTTCCAACCAAAGCTACATATTTGTGATGAGGGCACATGGGAGGACCCTAAAAGAGCATGGTCGGCCAGCAATTGTGGATTTCATTTTTGGGCCTCTCCTTCAAATGCAATGTTGTGACTCCTACTTCAGTGTTGCCACATTCCAACTATGGAACCTTGTTCTACACATATGGGAGGACACCAAAAAGTGGTGGTCGGCCAGCAATTGTTACATTCATTTTTGAGCCTCTCCTTCAAGTTCTATGTTGTGACTCTTGTTTCAGTGTTGCCAGATTCCAGCCTTGGATCCTTATTCTACACACTTGGGAGGACCCTAACACATGGTGGTCGGCCAGAAATTTTCCTCTTCATTTTTGGGTCATGGGCCGCGGCCGGCCAGGGTGATGGCTGGCCGACCAGGTGGGTGGCCGGCCGGCCACCTTCCAGAAAACTACCTGGCCGGCCAGCTTTCTGCTTTCCAACTCTTTACAGCTGTCCGGATATTTTTTGCAAAATATCTCCCCCTCCGGGGATATTTTGGGAGGGAAATCTTGCCTCCATTTCCCTCACCTTTTACACCCTTTCTTGCCTATTTAAAGGCTGCCCTCCTCCTTTGCTAGGGTTAGAAAAATTCCTCTCAAGAGTCTCTCTTCCTTTGCCTCCATTTCCATAGCCAAAGCTCCAAAAAACTCTCCAAGTCCCTAGCTCCTCTCTTCATCAACCCTAAGCACCACCACCATCACCACCTCCATTTCAAGCAGCAAAGGAGTGTTTTCCAGAGGTTAAGAAGCAACAAGTCAAGTCAAGAGGCAAAGAAACTTGTCTTCAAGGGTAAGTCACTATTTCCCTTTTTCTGCACAATTTTGCTTCAAATTTCTACCCTATTTTCTCACTGATTTGGGCTCTGGCCCCTACTGGTTTTGTGCTTATTTTTGAGCCCCTCTACAACATTGTAGAAGGGCTCAACCTTATTTGGCATCTCCTTCATGTACTGCTTCAATAGCATCTTTTATGCCAATATTTTGCATGAAATATCTAGCTTAGAATGATCTGATTTCGAGCATGACAAAACTGTGAGTGGGCCTATTTAGAGTCTCTCTTCAATATTGAAGAAGGGCTCAACCATATTTGGCCTCTCTATCATGCACTTGCTTCATATTTCCTTCAAATTACCGTAAAAATTGCATGGTTTATTTGGCCTGTTTGTGAGTTGATTTGAGCATGCCATTTACTGAGTTTGAGTTTATTTTAGATCCCTCTACAACATTGTAGAAGGGATCAATCTTGTTTGAGGTCTCCATGTTGTACCTCTCTTTATACCTCTCTTTGGCCCCATTTTGTTTGACTTTTTGAGCTTATTTGGCTACTGATTTGAGCCTTCATCAGGCTTAGAAAGTGTCTTAAAATGACCCATTATTCATGTTTTGTTAAGGGTCCAAAGTTGTTTGGTGTTTGCTTTTGGTACCTCATGTTATAGCCTTTGTTGGCTCATCATTTTGCATGCTATGATTAGCTTATCTACACACTGAATTGGGGGATATCACCTCTTGGAAATGTGCATATTTTTGGCCCCTCTTTAATTTTGTAGAACTGTGTTTTTTGGTTTGAGCATTGCATATACTACTTGCTTTGTAATTCCCCTCTTTTTCCCCATTTTTGCATGCTAATTTTGCCATACTTGTGGTCATTGTTTGGCCATACTTTGTACTGAAAAAATGCTAGTTTAGGGGCTGCCTTGCTACTGTTTTACATGTCATGTGTCAATTATGCATGTTTAGTAGGGCTGTAAGCCATTTCGGGTGCTTAGCATAGCATTTCGGGCATCGGGTGCAATTTTGTCATAATTCGGGGGCTATTTGTGCATCATTTTAGCTGCTGAAATTTACACTTTCCATATGCCATTTGCCACATTTCATTTGTATGTCATTTGCATTGCGTATGCCATCGCCTCGGTTTGCGTGCCCGTGGGCGCGCATGTCGAGGCACCTCATTTTCATCCGACGGTAGCTTACGTGAGTGCGGCTGAAGCCCTCTCATGTTAGTGTAAGCCCAATTTGCATTTTCCATGTCATTTCATGCTTTAATGCATCGCCTCGGTTTGCGCGCCCGTGTGCGCGCATTTCGAGGCACTTTGTTTTTATCCGACGGCCTCCTATGTGAGTGAGCTGAGGCTCTCCTATGTTGGTGTAAGCCCATCGTGGCATTCCGTATGCCATTTCATTCCATTTCATCATTGCCTCGGTTTGCGTGCCCGTGTGCATACATTTCGAGGCACTTCGGTTTTATCCGATTTGCATTTCATATCGTTGCCTCGGTTTGCGTGCCCGTGTGCACACATTTCGAGGCACTTCGGTTTTATCCGATTTGCATTTCATATCGTTGCCTCGGTTTGCGTGCCCGTGTGCACACATTTCGAGGCACTTCGGTTTTATCCGATTTGCATTTCACATCGTCGCCTCGGTTTGCGTGCCTGTGGGCACACATTTCGAGACACTTCGGTTTTATCCGATTTACATCTAACATCATGGCCTCGGTTTGCGTGCCCGCGTGCACGCTTTTCGAGGCATCTCATTTTCATCTCATTTTCCCAGTATAGTACATACCAGGTTGTATCTTAAATTGCATTCATGAATTTTCTCGGTTTGCGTACCTGCGGGCACGCACTTCAAGACATCCCATCTTTTCATTAGCATTGTGCATACTAGACTATATCTTAGCTGCATTTCATGCATATCATGCATGTTGCATCGTGTTCGGGATAAGAGTTAGCCCGAGCACGGGAAACGAGGCACGTTTCACGGAACGGGCCTCGATTCTCAAGTCACCGACACTCCGGATTACCCATGATGGAGTTAGGTTTTGTTGTAGCATTCATCTGCATTGCACCCTATATTGAGTTGTGCAATCCGATTCCTCGGCCATCATGCATCGATATGCGTGATTGGTGGCACGAGGATTGAGGCATGCATATATCTGTGAAATACATTGCTATGCCCTTTTCTGCTCTCTGTTGCAGCAAGATAAGGAATCAGCAACTTTTCGGAGTTTGGCGCGCGTTTCGAGAAATATTGCAAACAGAGGCTAGATTGGGCATCCCAGTGGATTTCCGCGCAACACAGTCCAGCATACATCATTCATCAGAAGCGAGGCAGCCCCTGGCTTGCATGCCAGTTTACAGTCTTTATTAGTTAATTTGTTAATTAATTAGGAATCTGTAATATTCGAACTGTATTATTCTTTTATTCGGACTGTATTATTATTTATTCGGACCCTCTGCGCGAGGGCAAAACTGTAATAAGTGTGGGTGAGTGTGATGTATGTCTTCCAACCCCACGTCTTTCTCCCTTTTATTTATCCGCTTACGATGGTTAGATATAGGGCATATTTCAATTAGCATACAGTATGACAGCATGTTTGCATCATTCATCTGTTTTGCACGCACCGGGCTCGGCGCATCATACAAACTGCATTTGTATTTCAATTCCAAATTGAATACATGATAGCTGTAGCATTTCACATGTCATTTTTAGAATAGCCGAGCCTGCTATAGTTGCATTATTGCATGTGTTGCATTAGGCAATTCTGTATAAATTAGAATCATGCATGATTTTTAATTAGTTTTCTGTTTTGGCTTGGAGTACTCGGTGAGTTTTATGCTTTAGCATCCTTGCATGTGTGTGAGTGTTGCCATGAATAGCATGCTTACCATGAGGCTATGTGCTTATGTGATATAACTGCCTTGAATGCCTGTGGGTGGAGGTTGAGTTACTTGAATTGGGACAATGCGTTGACTCTTTGTTTTAAGCCCACTAGATAGTGGCAAAATCACGTTTTTCTAAGCCCACCTGAGGGTGGCAAATCCGCATTTTAAGCCTACCCGCGGGTAGCAAACAACTTTTCAAACAAACAAACATGAAATGTTTTGTTCCAATTCGGGTGGCTCAGTCTATACTTGTTTGCTGTGCGCATCACATAGTAACCTAGGCTAATAACCGGAATAAGAACTCACAATGTTTTCAAAATAAGATATCATGGTTAGTAGAGGCCGGTCTTTGACCGGGCGAGCGGGGGTGCTCACGAAGTGACCTTCCCCAATCGTACCCAAGTTCCCGAGCCGAGGCAACTTTGGTGATGACGGACACGTGGCCTTTGGCACCGAGTCAGGGTTTCCTAAATTTCCCATTAAAAAAATATTTAGGTGGCGACTCTGTATCTGGCAAAGCAGTCCATGTTTGGCACTTCTTTCAAAAATCTGTTTTCCAAAACGACTTGCCGGATTTGGACTCTTTGGTTCAAGGTTAAGAACCGTGACATTTGAGTCCTTGAACTGTGGTGACCCCAATATGAACAGAACGGGACTTAACACCTCCCGGGGCGTTCGGGGACGTCTACAGTACCCTTTTTCTAGTAGCATTTTCAAGACTTGAGTGAGACTCATGTAAAGAAGATGGAAATTTCGGGCTTGGGGCCGAGTTGAAATGGTAGGTTTTTGGTTATTGATGGGAGTGGTGACAGTGTTTACTTCTGAGCATTTCGCAGCTGTGCTACCATTGGAACTGCGAAAAACATTCCTCCTCATAGGTTCATTACCCTCCACAATGATCCCTTGCCTAATGACATCCTCGATTTGAACCCCAATTTCATGGAGGTCCTTAAAGTTGAATAGCGGGAGGACTATCATTTTTTGTAATAGCCTTTCATGCCTATTTCTAACAATGATACAGACTTGCTCTTTTTCTAGAGGCCTGCTTGCCATCATAGCCGCCTTTGTCCTCCATAGAATAACAATCTCTGAAAAGCTCTCCTTCAGTTCCTGGTGCGTTGCCTCAAGATCATGAGTTGTGACCTCGATCTGCGTGTTGTACGAATATTAGGCAACGAAGGATTCGGCCAGCTCTTGCCAACTCTGTTTCACAGAATCCTCCAATTTAGCATACCAAATGGCAGCTATTCGGGACATCGTTCGGCTGAATAGTGACAACTTTTGTACTCGAGTCAAACCCATTGGTCATAGGATATTAGAAAACAGATGCACCATTGGATCTCCAGAGCCATCGAAGCAGTCAATATGCAACATCTTGAACCGCTCCGATAAGGTAACCGCCGATTCAATGTGCCCATCCTCTTTGTCTAGAATAGAGTTGACCCACTGTGCCTTTTTGAACAGCTTTTCCAGCTTGTTGACTTTAAGCGAGGTTGGATCAACCTCGAGTTCGAACGGTGCCTCGGCTTGATACACCGGGGCTCTTGAAGTTTGTGCTGGGATGGGTTCTGCTTGGACTGGGAGAACCGAAACACCCTCGGTTTGTGGATCTTGAGCAGTGGCAGCATTAGCCGTGGTACCGGGCACAGGGATAGCCGTGGTGGGTACATGTGATGTAGAGGCCGCTACTGGCTGCAGTTGCTGTTACTGTAGGCTAGTTATAACCTCGGCCTGATGGGTCGTAACCTCTACCTGATGGGTCGCGTCATACTAGAGGAGTTAACTGTTTGCTGCAGATGGAGTAATAATCCCTCCAAATTTTTCGGCGGGCCATGATAAGGGTAGATGCCAGGATGAGCTGAACGAAGGTAATCTAACTGGTGAATGTCGGAACAGTGGAACTGGTGAACCCTGTCTGGCCCTCCTTCGTCTCGCCACCGGTGAAAGTGAAGCAAACACTGGCTGCCTTTGAACTAGGTCCCTGACCTTACAAAGTCTATCAACATGAGTCCAGAGTACTTGGGGGATATCAGAGCCTTCTGAAGCTATGGTTCCGGGACTACCTTTTAAAAGAGAAAACATACAGCACTTCAGCCCAATTTTACTAGAACAGATATGATCACAGCTGAGTGACTGTACTAAACACTAAATTTTGCCCTAAAATAGATACCAACTTGCAACTGATATGCACATTCCTGTACAATTTCACTGTAAAGCACATACCAGTTAAGTGAGAGCCAAAACACCCGTATAAGGAGGTAAGGTTACCCTGTCCTAATTTCGTTAGGAACTAGGGTTCACTATTCAAACAAAGTGGTTTCACATAATCCTGTATTCGGATGAGCATCATGTCCTAGTTTGGAATAGTCTCTACGGCTTTTGATATGCAACTAGGTTGAATGGTCAAAAGAGTACCTCAACAAGACTACATAATATACCTCTCGCACCTACCACCGAGAAGGGAAAGAAGGATCAAACGGTACAACAGTAGTCCAAATCCAAGGGTTGTGTTCCCATCATGGCAAACCCATGACCGGTCGGCCTTTTGGCAAGCTTTTAGGCAAGTCTCCGGCAAACCATTCAGGAATAGCAGATGACAAACACAATGACTTAAATGCACCAATGCAAATGCAATGCAAAGAAACATATAAGTGTAAATAAAATTTCATATCATGAATTTCAATTCAAATTCTCTAATGTCCCCAACAGAGTCGCCAAAACTGTAGCTCAACTATTTTGAGCCCCCTTTTGGAAGCTCAGAATAAGTCCTACAGTTCGGACTCCCGTGGTTCTGAATCTAATATCACAAGTGCAATGTGGAATTGATAAACACCAAAGAGTCCAAATCTAGTAAATTGTTTGAAAAATTGATTTTAAATCAAATTGCCAAAAAAATGGACTGCTTTGCCAGATACAGAGTCGCCACCTAAATATTTTGTTTTGAAAAAATTTAGGAAACCCATGACTCGTGCCAAAGGCCACGTGTCTGTCATCACCAAGATTGTCTTGGCTCGGGACTTAGGTACGAGAAAGGAAGGTCATGAATACATTTGAGCACCCCTGCTCACCCGATCAAGGATCGGCCTCTACTAATTATGATATGATTTTTATTTACATTATATGCTCTTGTTTCGGTTTATTAGACTAGCATTACTATGTGATGCGCACACATAAGTATAGACTAACTTGCAAGAATTGAAACATCTCGATTCATGTTTGTTTTGAAAATTGTTTCAAAATATGTGCCACTTGAAAAAGTGATCATATATGAACATTTCTCAAATTATTCCAATTCAAGCAATAAGCCTTTATCCGTAGGCATTCAAGCAGTTTATCAATTAAGCACTTAGCCTCATAGAAAGCGTGCTAAACATGGCATCAATCACACACATGCGATTATGCTAAAGCAAATAAAAGCTTACCTAGTATTCCAAGCCAAAAAGAAACAAAGTTAGAAAAATGCATGATTCTAACTATGCAATTATGACTAATGCAACACATGCGATATGCAATTACTAGGCTCGGCTAATAAGCATGGTATATGAATTAATGAAATAGCATGCGGTCTAAGCATGTATTCAAAGAAGTATTTAAACTAACAAAGCAGTTAGAATGATGAACCGAACCTTAATGCATGCAATACAGATGGATGCAAACATGAGTTATGCTAATCAAAACATGATGTCCCTAAACTAACCATCATAACCTAGTAAATAAAATGAAGAAAGACGTGGGGTTGGAAGACATACACATTATTACAACTTTTTGATCCCTCACGCAAGAGGGTGCAAATCAATGTCCGAAAGTCCGAATTAAACTAACTATTACAAAACTGGGCGAATTAACTAGGCTAAGCTAATTAACTACTTTATTACAACGAATTAACTAGGTATACCAATTAACAATAAGCAATGGCTACACCAATACTAATTACAATAAGATTAAATTACAATTATGATAATTATAACACTAATGAAACAATTAATCGCATTCGATAAAGGCGTAATTGAAGGTGGATGAAGGTTGCACGCATAGCGCCTAAGAGCTACTCTGTCTGTCCAAGCCAACTCTGTTTCACCTTCAGCCACTGCCTCTGTTTTCTGCAAAACTGCACTGCTGGCCACACACTCAAGGTCGGCCATGCATCAGTGATGGCCAGCTGGGTGTACAGATGATTGGTCGTGCCTCAATTTGGTGTACAACTCTGTTTTTGTGTTCTGAGGTGAACCAGTGCAGATAGAGTGTCCTCAAGTTCTGTTTGTCCCTTTCTTCCTTCTCTGTCATAGGAAAGCCTCAAGAAAAGGTTGAAATTGATTCCAAAGCCATCAATGAGCAAGTTGATTGCTTGATGGTCTCGGATACAATTTTAGACAAAAATTAATGAAATGCAATGAATATGAACACCCCTCCCTCTTGTCATGGAATAAGCTCGTAGAGGAAGGTTGCAACGCTTCAAGAATCATCAAAATGCCATGAATTAGCATGTGACAACTCTTGACACAAGGAACTTGGCATAACGTCCTGCCAAGTCTAAGCAATTTAAGCCATTTTCTTCATATGTGTTGATCCAAGTTTTAAGCCAATTTTATGAAGCTTTGCCATTCTTTAGTCCATTTGTCCATGGTCATGTTAAAGTCCTCTAAAAGAAGAGAAGCATCAAATGGGAAGTAATTCTCAACATGAAAGAGAGATTACGCCGTTAACAATGAATCTCCGTAGAGATTAAGCCATTAAGCGCGAAACTCTAGTTCATGTGTTGAATAACCATCAACCAGTTGAAACAACTCTCAAATAAAATAAAGGAGTCGCAAGTTGATTATTAAAATGAGGCTCTTAAACAAGGAAATTACTTAAAGAAAAGCTAGAACAAACATGCAATAAGCTATGTATATGAAACTATGAGACAACAAGAAAACCAATCAAAGCATGAACTAATTAAACAAATTAATACAGCCTCTAAAGTGTAAAAAACAGTAGCTAAAACCAAGTTAAAAGAGCACAAAAGATAGGCAAAAAACAAAGAGATACAAAGCTAGTAAGCAAAGCTAAGGAATGGTGGCTAACCCCTCCACTTTTGGGACTTCTAAACCATATTTTAGCCTCTGAAAAATAGTCCAATAACAGTCCAAAAATAGCCCCAAAATAGCCCGAAAACAGTGGCTAAAATCATATTTAAAGAGCACAAAACATGCCAAAAAGCAAAGAGGTACAAAACTAGTAAGCATGACAAAGGAGAGGTGGCTAACCCCTCCACTTTTAAGACTTTTAAACCATGTTTTTCAGCCCTTTGAATCTCTAAAAATCAGTTTGTAAGCTAAGAAAAATAGTGATAAAACAAAGGGGATGTGCTATGAAGTAAGGTGCAAGAAAGGGTGTTACCCTCTCTACCTTTGGTAGCTTATTCAAACCCAAGTTTCAACACTTGAAATGGGCCCAAAACAACACAAGAGCACAAGAAATAGATAGAGATAGATTGAAATAAAAGCAAAGCAAAAGGTGACAAACTTATACCTCTTGAACCTCTTGAAGAGAGAGAGCTTTGGTTAAACAAACTTGATATTGGGTATACCTCCTTATTGGAGTGTGGGACCCAATTGGTTTTGGAAAAAGAGTTTTAATTTGGCTTGGTTTAGGTATAATATATTTATATATTATATTTGTGGAAGCCTAATTCAATTTGGATACAATTAGGGTTTGATTACAAAACCCTAAATAACAATATATATAATATATATATTTTTTAGTTGCTGTGCCGCATATTACAGAACAACATTGAAAATAAATTTAGTGGGTTTTTTCAATTGGTGTTGATTGTGTAGTGTTTTTGACTTGTCAAATTCAATCCTTGTTGCTGCTTTGGTTCGGTCGGCTGCTTTGGATTTAGCTGTTTGGGTTAATATTTTTTGGGTCTTCTTCAACTCTAGTTCTGAAGATTTTGGTTCATCTATTTGGTGAGGTCTTTCCTCTTATTATTTGTGATTATTTAGAATTCACCTAAGGGTGGTTTGTGAGACCATTCGTGTCTCGTTCGTAATTGTTTGGAACTTATTTGGTTGATAGTGGAATCGGATTTCAATCCCGTGGACGTATCTCACATTGAGGGAACTACGTAAAATTCTTGTGTTGCCTTTGGTTTAATTTTTCCGCATTAGTTTTTATTGCCATTGATTGATTTACTTGTGGGGAATCATCATATTTTCCCTAACAACTGTATCAGAGCTTACGATTTATTTGGGTTTATTTATTTGTGTAAATCAATGGAGGGGAATGTGGGTCGTATGTCTAGCTTCAATGGAAGCAATTGGGTAACTTGGAAAACTAAAATGGAGGACCTATTATTTTGTAAAGATTTGTATGGACCCATTGAGGGTTGATAGTGGTAAAACCCGAAGATATGAAAGATGATGAGTGGAGAGGCTTAATCGAAAAGCCGTTGGTGTTATCCGTCAATGGATTGATGACAGTGTATTTCATCATGTTGCTACTGAAACTTCAGCACAGATTTATGGAAAAATTAGAAGGCCTTTACGATGGAAATCAGCCACAAATAAAGCTTTTCTGTTTGTAAGTTGGTTAATTTAAAATATAAAGAGGGCAGCCCTATTCCGGAACATCTGAATGAAATAAAGAGTATTGTTAACCAACTTGCTTCTATGAAAATTGTTTTTGATGATGAGTTGCAGGCTTTGATGCTACTTAGTTCCTTGCCCGAAAGTTGGGAGACTTTGGTTGTGACAGTTAGTAATTCGGCACCCGATGGAGTTGTCACAATGGGCCAAGTCACTAGTAGCTTATTGAATGAAGAAACTAGAAGAAAATCAGCCGGTTCCTCTCATTCGGAAGCATTTGTTGTGAGAGGTCGAAGCAAAACAAGGGGGAGGAGTAAGACCTCATGGTCATGATCAAAGAGTGACAAATCAAAAGATGGTTCTTTTTCAAAGAAAGACATTGAGTGCTATATTGCCATGAGAAAGGGCAATGAAGCGAGAATGCCGAAAGCTCAAGAATAAGGAGAAAAGGTGTGACAAAAGTGTGGATAAGAAGCAAGAAAACACAACGGCTTTACTACCGATGATCTCATGGTCATTTGTGAAGATGATTGTATCAATTTGTGGGCCAAGAGAGCAGTTGGGTGATTGATTCTAGTGCTTCTTTTCATGTGACTTCTCGAGTTGATTTCTTCATACCTACACTGCAGGAGATTATGGTTCTGTTCGAATGGGTAATGAAGGTTTGTCCAAGATTATTGGTATGGTGATGTTTGCTTGGAAACAAATTTGGGCTGGAAGTGTTGCTTAAAGATGTGAGGCATGTTCCCGACATTCGCCTCAATTTGATCTCTATTGGGAAGCTAGATGATGAAGGCTTCAACAACAGATTTGGTGAGGATGGAATATGGAAGCTCACAAAGGGTTTTTGGTGGTGGCTAAATGCAAGAAGACTCATACACTTTATTCGATGCAAGGAAAAAATTGTAAAGGTGTTGTCAATGCACTTGAAGATGATACTTCTACGACTTTGTGGCACAAACGGCTTGGCCATATGAGTGAAAAGGGGCTAAAGTTTTGTTCAAGAAAGAGCTTCTACCCGGTTTGAAAGGTACACATCTTAAAACTTGTGTCATTGTTTGGCGGGTAAACAAACATAGAGTTCTTTCATAAAAATGTGCTTCTAGAAAAGAAAATGTTTTGGAATTGATTCATTCGGACTGTTTGTGGTCCTTTAAAAGATAGAACACATGGTGGTGCACTTTATTTTGTTACTTTCATTGATGATTATTCAAGGAAAGTTTGGGCTTTTTCTACTAAAAACTAAAGATCAAGTTCTAGAAGTATTTAAACATTTTCAGGCATGGTTGAAAGAGAAACAGGGCAGAGAAATTGAAGTGCATCGATCAGACAATGGTGGTGATAACGGGGCCATTTGATGAGTATTGTCGCAGCAAGGTATTCGGCACCAAAAGACGTTAAGAAGACTCCTCAACAAAAATGGCGTTGCCGAGAGGATGAATCGTCACCATTGTAGAAAGAACAAGGTGTTTGCTTTCGCAAGCTAAATTGCCAAGATCCTTTTGGGGTGAGGCAATGATTACAGCGGTTGACGTGATCAATTTGTCTCCTTGCTCATTGAATGGTGAGTTCCTGAAAGAGTTTGGACTGGCAAAGATGTGTCTTATGAGCACTTGAGAGTGTTTGGTTGCCGAGCTTTTGTTCACATTCCAAAGGATGAGAGGTCCAAGCTTGATAGTAAGTCAAGACAATGTATTTTTCTTGGCTAGGCGTGATGAATTTGGGTATAGATTGTGGGATCCGGTCGACAAGAAAGTCATTCGAAGTCGTGATGTTGTGTTTCTTGAAGACCAAACAATTGAAGACTTTGGCAAAGGTGATCAACCGGAGCCAAAAACTAGTGATCTCATTGATATGGATCCATCTCCTTCATCTTCAGTTGATGATGAAAATGGGGGAGATGTGCAGCCACCTATTGAAGAGTAGAGATGATGCTAATCCTAATGAAGTTGAGCCAGAAATTGAGGAAGAGCATCCAACTCAAGAACCGCCACCACAACTTGAGTTAAGAAAATCTACAAGGGACCGACAACCTTCAAGAAAGTATCCTCCCAATGAATTTGTGTTGATTTCGATCAAGGGGAGCCGGAGAGCTACCAAGAAGCAATTGAGCATGCAAAGAAAGATGATTGGAAAAAGGCCATGGAAGAGGAGATGAATTCCTTACTTGAAAACCAGACTTATGATTTAGTGAAGTTGCCTAAGGAGGAAAATTCTGAAAAATAAGTGGGTTTTCAAATTGAAGAATGATAGGAAGAATCTGAGGTACAAAGCACGTCTTGTTGTGAAAGGCTTTGGGCAAAAGAAAGGTATTGACTTTGACGAGATTTTCTCACCGGTTGTAAAGATGTCTTCTATTCGGGTTGTACTTGGCATGGCTGCAAGTATGAACCTTGAAGTTGAGCAACTTGATGTGAAGACCGCATTTCTTCATGGTGATCTTGAAGAAGAAATTTACATGGAGCAACCGGAAGGTTTTGTAGAGAAAGGGAAAGAGAAATTTGTTTGCAAATTGAAGAAAAGTTTGTATGGCCTCAAGCAAGCTCCACGGCAATGGTACAAAAAATTTGACTCTTTCATGATGAATAATGGTTTTTCTAAAACCACTTCGGACCATTGTGTGTTTGTGAAAAATTTCCCGGATGGCAAATTTATTATTCTTTTGCTTTATGTTGATGACATGTTAATTGTGGGTCAAGATTCTACCATGATTAACAGGTTGAAATTGGAGTTGAGCAAGTCTTTTGCTATGAAAGATTTGGGACCGGCAAAGCAAATACTTGGTATGAAAATTGTTCGTGATCGCAAAAAGGGGCTGATTTGGTTGTCTCAAGAGAGCTACATTGAGAAAGTTCTTGAGAGGTTCAACATGGATAAAGCAAAGCCGGTTGGTTGTCCACTTGCGGGTCACTTCAAACTTAGTTCGAATCAATGTCCTACAAGTGAGAAAGACAAAGAAGAGATGTTGAAAGTTCCTTATGCTTCAGCAGTTGGTTCTTTGATGTACGCCATGGTTTGTACAAGGCCGGATATTGCTCACACCGTTGGTATGGTGAGTCGTTTTCTCTCTAATCCGGGTAAAGAACATTGGGCAGCGGTAAAATGGATTCTAAGTATCTTCGAGGGACTTCGAAGGTGTGCTTGTGTTTTGGGGATGGTAAGCCGATGCTTGATGGGTTCACAGATTCTGACATGGCTGGTGATGTTGATTCTAGGAAATCTACTTCGGGGTATTTGATGACTTTTGCAGGGGGAGCTGTGGCATGGCAATCTAAATTACAAAAATGTGTTGCTCTCTCAACTACCGAAGCTGAATTTATTGCCATTACAGAAGCTTGCAAAGAAGAGTTATGGTTGAAGAAATTTTTGCAAGAGTTGGGTTTGAAGCAAGAAAAGTATGTGCTTTATTGTGATAGTCAAAGTGCTATTCACTTGAGTAAAAATTCTACTTTTCATTCGAGATCGAAACACATTGATGTGAGATACCATTGGATTCGTGATGTGTTAGATTCGAAATTGTTGCAACTCGAAAAGGTTCACACGGATGATAATATTTCGGATATGTTGACTAAGACTTTGTCGAGGGATAAACATTTGAAGTGTCGAACTTTGGCGGGTATGGTTGATGTCTCCACCTAAGTCGGTAGGGGGAGAATTGTTGGGTATACCTCCTTATTGGAGTGTGGGACCCAATTGGTTTTGGAAAAAGAGTTTTAATTTGGCTTGGTTTATATATAATATATTATATTTGTGGAGGCCCAATTCAATTTGGATACAATTAGGGTTTGATTACAAAACCCTAGATTAACAATATATATATATTGTTTTAGTGTGCTGTGCCGCATATACAGAACAACATTGAAAATAAATTTGGTGGGTTTTTCAATTGGTGTTGATTGTGTAGTGTTTTTGACTTGGTCAAATTCAATGCCTTGTTGCTGCTTTGGTTCGGTTGGCTGCTTTGGATTCAGCTGTTTGGGTTAATTATTTTGGGTCTTCTTTAACTCTGGTTCTGAAGATTTTGGTTCATCTATTTGGTGAGGTCTTTCCTCTTGTTTATTTGTGATTATTTGGAATTCACCTAAGGGTGGTTTGTGAGACCATTCGTGTCTCGTTTGTAATCGTTTAGAACTTATTTGGTTGATAGTGGAATCGGATTTCGATCCTGTGGACGTACCTCACATTGAGGGAACCACGTAAAATTCTTGTGTTGCCTTTGGTTTAATTTTTCCGCATTAATTTTTATTGCCATTGATTGATTTACTTGTGGGGAATCATCATATTTTCCCTAACACTTGATTCCAAAGCACACTCAAGTTTATGTAATATGATTTGAAATTCTAGCAAAAAGCTTCAAGAACAATCTCTAATGGTGTATATATTGTGTATGTATAGGTAAAGAAGGTTTGAAGATTGAAGGAAGCAAGGAGGATGGTTTTAGCTCTCAAAGCCTTTTGGAAATTTTTCTAACCTTGAATTCTGAAGAAAGGGGCTCTATTTATAGAATTTGAGCCAAAAAGATCATAAATATCTTCAAACAAAGATATTTGTTCAATTCCTGCCAGCTGTCAGTTTGACGCCATCGAGGCCCGGTCGGCCCTCAAAACCCATGGCTGGGCCTCAATAATGCACAGCCGGCCCAAAAAGGAGCTCTGGAAAAAATTTCAATGAAGCCTGGCCGGGTCTCAATGACTGCATTTCAGGCCTGACTTCAAACGGGCATATCTCTTTCATCCGGACTTGGTTTTAGGTCATTCTTGAGTCCAAAGTGAAGCCCCGAAAGTCTACTTTCCAATGGTGGTAGCCTCACAACTAAAGTATAAGTGTACAAAGAGATAGGCCTGGTTTGTGAAGGCTGCTCAGTTCTTTCTCAACGGTTTGATGCTCACCTTTCCTAAACTGGTTTTCTTTCAACCCCTCATATTTTCTTCAACTCCAAACCTATAAATATGAAGTTTTAAAAGATTTTTCAAAGAGTTCACCTTTCTTCCATTCATTTCCACTTTGTCCTTACTCGGTTTACCGAAAAGTGCAATGTTTTAAACAAAATGCGAGCCTCGGACATCGTAGAAGCATTTGGAAAAATATTGGAAAAGAGGGTTTTAAGGTCTAAAATAGTTTGGCCAAAATGGGGTGCAAGGTTTGGGATTAGAGCTTGAATCCAAATTTCTTTGTCAAGAATTCAAAAGGTTGCACAGTGCAACTTTCATCATCGGGTGTTCGGAATAAAACGCCCAAGTCTTAAGGGCGGTCAAAAATGAGGTGTCTACACTATTATTTATTTCTGTGATACTTCTGACAAATGTGAAATTGTTAACTACATTTTCTATGGAACATCTCATGTCTCTTGCTATCTAAAAGATGTGGGTTTTTTTTTTTTTGGGTGAATAAGATGTGGGTTCATATTGTCTTACCTCCAAAACTTTTGTTAATATTATTAGACTATAGAATAAAACTCATTTTACCATAAAATAAGAATTATATTTACAACAAATCAATAATGTTACCTACTTAAATATTATCTCAAAACTTATTTAAATTTCAATTATGAGGAGAAGATTCATCATGATGTGACCTATATCATACCAACTTGAAAACCATATATTAAATTTTGTACACATTTTTTTTAAGCATTTTATAATCTTAGGTATACAACATTTTTGGCCATTGAAGCATTCCTTATATTGAATTTTCTTGCTTGGTATCCTCTGCATGCTATGGCTATCCAGATCAATGGGTGATGATAGCTGCAGCAAGTGATGCCCTATGGAACAATGGAGCTGCATGTGGAAAAATGTACAGTGTTAGTTGCACAGGAGCAACAAACCAAGGTGTGCCACAACCTTGCAAGTGTGGTGGTGTGACTATGAAGATCGTAGACCGATGTCCCTCACCGGGATGCCAAGCCACCATTGATCTCTCTCAATAAGCTTTTTCTGCCATCGCTGACACTGCAGCCGAGAAAATCAACATCGATTACAATCAATAATGCATAAAACATCCATTCCTACTTTGATTTTGTTACTAATGTGAAATTCATTGAAGTATGCTCCACTATCACTAATGCAAGATTTTTTCTTCTTCTCACTTTTCTTTATTCTTTTGCATTTCAAGGTTTGAAGATATGGAGGAATACTTTGAAGCTATTAAGAATAAATTATCTCTATAATAATCTTGAAATAAATGTCATCTCATGGAAATTGATCATTTTCCTTTTGTGATGCTAAGAGTATCAATGTAATATCACACACTACAAAATAATGTTGAAATAAGTGTCATCTCATGCAAATTGAGCATTTTCTTTTTGTGACGTTATGAGTATCAATGTAATATCACATACTAGAAAAGAGTAACAAAAAATAATGTAATATCCAATACTACAAAAATATGTTAATTACATATTTGCACATGTTATTATACTTTGCTTGAATTCAAAACAAATACTTTGCATTGAATTTTAAATAAATTGCATTTGTACAAAAAGAGGCTACCTTTAGCATGACCAAATAAACCTCTCCTCTTATGTGATTATTGTTGGGTATGCAGACAACCTTCAGTAGGAAGTTCGAGCATGTTTTGTTATTTTCGGCCCACATGCTTTGTCGTATATATTGTAACAGTGTTTGTATATTTTAGGCTATAACCGCATATATTTGTGAGTTATGTCTATTATTTTATGTGATTCATAGTTTTCCAAGATCCATAGGGTTTAGGGATTGAACGTGTAGTTTAAATCCCAACAATTCTATGTGATTGTGCCTAAATCGTACAAAATTAGAAAATGATTAAAAAGAAAAAATTTAAAAAATTCATACAAATTGATATGAGAGTGATATTTTTCAAAGGATTTGGATTCTTTCAAATTAGTCATTTCAACTAGAGTATTTAGGTTTGGTGGACCCATTACGAGGTCAGTCTTAGTGATGTAAACCATTTACTTTTTAGTGTTCGTTGAATAGAATTTATATAAAATATTAAAATGATCGGGTATCGATAGTTATATGTTTGAATCCCATTTCTATTAAAAAAAAAATAGACAGCTACATTTGAAATGATAATTGTCGTTCTTTTTTCTTTTTATAAACAAATATAGTTAATGATATTCGATTATCTTAATTTTTTTGCATGAATATTCTACTCAACGAGTATTAAAAACTAAATGGTTTGGATCATTTAGTTTAGCCCCAAAATGAGTCTACCAATTCCATACGCTCTCTCAAGTTGAATGGCCAAATACTTGAAATATTGGAGTAAATAAAAATTGTGCCCAGATAGAAGGGATTACCAACATACTGGCCATTGTTTCTTTCCACATTAAAATCTGATTGGATGGGTAGTGTTGCATCGTGATGGGCTTGATTCCGGGCCCATATTGATGATCCAAACTGTTCAATATGTAGAGCTCGTCGAATACATCATTCCTATAAAAAATCACTTTGATCAAATATCGATAGCCATTTGATCAGCTTACATTTGTTTCAAAGGCAATTATGATTTTAAAAATAAATCGCAAACACAAATGCAAGTTGGTTAAGTGGCCAATGATGTCTGATTAACGTAAATTTTTGTAACAATAAAGCTATATGCACCAATTGGTATACCAATTAATGTATTAATGGATGATGTGGCATAGTTTTATTTGCTTTGAGTCTTTATAGTTTGCATAATAGGTGGGGTTTATAATTTAAAAATTGCATCGCTTGTGGTATGTGTTGCTACACTAATTGGTATAGTAATTGGTGTGTGTAGCATCATTGTTTTTGTAGAGATGATTTACTTGACAAGTTCTATACATTAAATGGTTTAGATTGTCAAGATGGACTCAGAATCGGGTCTATCGTGGCTCAATAGTACTGTCCAATTCATTCCTGGATTGGAGAGGAGTTGGCCCCAACATAAAAGTACAATTTATTTTACATGTTCCATCATCAAACTAATAATTTATTCAGCCAATCGTACTATATTAATAACAACTACAACAATCAAGCCCGGTCCTGGCCGTAGGCCTACAAGGCTATGGCTTAGGGCCCCTCAAAATAGGCCCAAAATAGGGGCCCCTCCTATTATAAGTTAGTATTATATATTGGGTATGTTTTAAGTCCAAATTTTTTTTTTTAAAAGGCCCAAACTAACTTAATTTTTTTGACCCATTAAAAAGCCAATAGTTAAGGCCCAGCCCAACCATTTGAAAGGCACATTTTTTCTAATTCCTAACCCTATCTTCTATTAATCCAACATTCCCTACATTTGTTGATATAACACACACCAGCAGCAATAGGGACGGGGCAGCAGCAAACAGGTAAATTTTTTATTTATTTATTTTTTTTATTCAATTAATTAAATATTATCTTGTCTTTTGCACAATTAATTGCATTTATAATATTAGTTACATCATTAAAAAGATTTTATTATTTAATAGTTCACATCACATAATTTAAAAAAGTTTTGTGTTTTGTTAAGTGGTGGTGCTCTGTTTGAATTTTGATTTTAAAAAAAATATTTTGATCTCAGCACAGCAAGCATACGTAATTTTTTTTTTCTATTCATTAATTTAAAAATTCTAAGTATTTTTTGTGATTTTAATACAAATATTTGTCATTTACCTTAATTTTTTTTCATTCAATAAAAAAAAATATGGAAGGCCCCCAGAAATTTAGTAGTTGATTATCCGCTTTGGGCCTCGAAAGTCTCAGGACCGGGCCTGCAACAATGTTACATTTTCTTAATTTATTATTCTTAATTGACTTCTAATGATATGGTATTGATGTTAGACCTCATATGATGAATTGTTTAGTAAATTAAAATTCGACACTTGTCAAATATATCATTATAGGTAATTTTTAAGGAAAAATGCTACGAACTCCAAGTGAATGACAGAAGAAACGACTGAATGATGCACCGAAGCAACTAGGTCCCACTTGTAAGGGGTTGTTCTCTCTTAGTTGACTAGGGATAATTACGGGTTGGGTTTGGGGCCAGAAAAATCGAGGGTAATGGAAGCGGTGCGAGTGCGGGGCGGGAGACAAGTTAATTTTGTAAGTTGAAAAATGAAAATATTAATAAAAATGGTAGATAATATAATATATTATGAATATTGATTTATTCTTAATGAGAATTATATTATATAAGATAGAAAATAAATGAATAAAAATTAATATTAAGTATAATATTTTAATGTTTTAACTTTATTATAACGAAAAATAAATAAATTATATATATATTATATACATATAAATATATTTAATAAATATAATCAAGGCGAAGTTGTTGCGGAACGGCGCGGGGGAAGCAAAATCCATCCCCACCCTACTTCTTAATCAGGGCAGGAAAAATGTGTGTAGAATGGAGCAGGAAATGTGGGTGCGGAACGGAGAGGGGAAAATGACCGTCCCTGAACCTAGCAAACTGCTAAAAGCAAAGGAAATAAATGCTAGTGTTTACTCTTTTAATAAATAATTATTGCCTAAATCATTAAGGTAGTGTTTGGTTTGATTTTTAAATTATAATTTGGTCTAAAAAATTTTAGACTTTTTTCAAAATTCGTAACCAAACAAAATTTTTAAACTCAATTCAAAAACTCTTTTTAAAACTCATAACCAAACTCTTTTCAAAACTCTATTTTAAAAAATTTAAAAATTCAAAAAAAAATAATTTTGTTCTTTAAAATTATTTTTTATTTTTTTGAGAAAATATTTTTTTATTTTTATTTTTGAAGAAAAATATATTTTTTATTTTTTAAAAAAAATATTTTGTTATATTTTTAAATATTGGCCAATAATTTTTATGATTTAGATACATATGGGTGATCCTCAATTTTTTAAAATTAAAAAAAATAAATAGTTAAAATAAAAATAAAAAAATATTTAAATTTTTTTTAGTTTCTAAATATTTTTTTAAAAAATACAACGCACAAATGTAGTAAATAAAGTACACATTAAAAAAAATAAATAAATATTTATAATACAAAATATTTACCCTAAAAAATAAAAAAAAAAATTCAAAATATTTTAAAAAAAACCCAAAATAATTTCAAAATACAACTCAAAACTTAAAATTGTTTTCAAAACTCATTTCAAAATTCATAACAAAAGAAGTTTTCACTTTTCAAATCTCATTTCAAAAACTTATTGTAAGGTTTTTGTTACTGGCAATCCCATTTGACAAAACGTTTTTCAATTGTAATTTTATTTGTTCTTTTATTTCAGTGAGGTTATGAGTATTTAGATGCGAATCCAACCCGAATTGTGCTTATGCAGAGGCGTTTGTGATCTGAATCCTATCATGTTTGTCACTTCGCTGACTATGTCGAGGGGCAATGCCCCCGAAACAAAAAAGCAAAATTGCAGTCGAAGTTGTTTGATTCCTACATTCGAGTACAGATTATGACCTTTCAGAAGTTTCACTCGCTTGCAAAAGTACTGTAAATTAGTTTTTTTCCGCTCGAGCGGCCTTTCCTGCGCTCGAACGTAGACCCTTGTTCTGAAACACACGTTTTAGTCAATCTGCTTGAGCGGCCATTATTGCACTTGAGCAGAGATCACAGTTCTGTTTGCTATAAAAGCTACGGTTCAGTCAAGTTTTAAGGGATGGCTTTCAGATCTTTTTCTTGGGTATTAGAGTTTTCATCTGGAGTTTTTTTGCTTGCTTCCTTTGATATCTGTGAGTTTAATCATGAATTGAGTGGATTATATCAAAGGTTTGTTTAGTTTGTTTTATTCAAAAAAGAGAGAGTTGTTCTTCGGTGGATTCCGTGGAATTTGAGCCTAAAGTTTTGGTGGATTCTAGAGTGGCTCATCGTTGTCGATTTGATATCGGCGATGTGGATATTCAACGTTGGGCAAGATAATTCCGAGGTGAAGACAGGGTTGGAAGAGGCACATAGGGGTCAGTTCAATTTGGGCGTGGATTCGCTAGGTAATTAAGAGTATACTTGTGTAATTCCTTTGTATCTTCTTAGTGGATTGTTTTGTGACTTTTGCCCGTGGTTTTTTTTATCACAACTGGAGGTACTCCAATTGTGTTTTTTCTACGTAAAATCGTTGTGTCAATTTGTCTTTGATTGTTTGATTGAAATTGCTATTTACTACTTAAAATTGATATATAGTCACAAATCAATATTTTGGAAATTTTAGTTTTTTCACTTATCTTTCAAAACACAATTCGAAACTCAAAATTCATTTCAAAAATTAAACCAAACGAATATTTTTTTTTTCATTAAAAATGAAACATTTTTTTTTTCTTGAGTATTAAACAATGTACATTTATAAATGTCAAGTTAAAAAATCACTACAAAAAAATAACTTTTCTTTTATTTTTTTATATATCTTTTTTGTAAAAACTAAAAAAATCAATAAAAGTCTATTATTAAAACAACGAATTGAGAGTGAGACTCAAACGTTAGACTTACTAGAAAAGATTTTTATCACTCAAGTGGCATACAATATATAATAAATATTTTATTTTACTTTTACTTATTTGAATTGTATATGGATGGCGTATGCCAACTACCATTAATCAATTAATTACTTCACCTTTTGATGTCCATCTAATTTTAAAATAGATATTATTAATTGAATTAAATCATCAATTAAAATTACAAAGATTATATTGATCCAAGAAACAAATTACACCGACTATGAATATAATTTCCCTAATTTTCTTATACAAGTTAAATTTCATGAATTAATATTTATTGTATGAAATTATTCATAAAAGTATTTAATTCCAACTTAATCTTATTTCTCATTTTTTTTTATAAGTAAAATTTTATTATTTATTTATTAGAGTAAATGTTTACCTTATCAATAAGGGAGGGATGATACAGGTACAAATACACAGTGGTCATATTTTTTAGTTAGGCGAGTTTGGAAAGTTATAATAATAGCTAAAAAGTTAAAAAGAAGTCACTAAAAATCTAAAAAAATTAAATAATTATATTAAAAAATGAAATATTCTCTTCTCTCTTTATTTTTTGCATATTTTTTCGTTATAAGCCAAAAAATTAACCCAAACATAATTTGTTTACCTCATATTTTAATTAAAAAATAAAAAAGTTATTAAAATAGTCTATTCCTATATCAAGGGTTGTTTTAAGAATAAACTTTTTAGTATTCTTTAGTTTTTTACCAAAAAAAAAAAAAAGTGCAAAAAATAAAGAGAATAACTATTTTTTTATAACTTTTTAGCTAAAATTTTATGTTGCCAAAATAAACCTAAATGAGAATAGATTAGAAATTTATACATATACATTATTTAATACTAAAGAAAAAGGAAAAATTCACCTATAAATCTCATCTTGACAAAAGGTGATCCGATTAGTTGCAAGAGTTTTTTTATAGACTAATTAGTCTCATTGATTTTGGAAAGGAAGATTTAATATATTATTTAAAAAATAGATTTACGGTTATACCTTTATTTCTATTATTTTTTCTTCTTTTGTATTTTTTTTTTTCCTTTTATGTTAGAAACGTAATATACACAACTTATGATAATCAAATTTGGGATAAATTTTTATATGAAAATCTTTTTTATTTGGAATGAATTGAGATAGAAAATTCTTCAAACATTCCCAAAGGATGTAGGATTGTTCAAATATTTTAGGAGTACTCTTAGTAAGTTTTGAGCAAATATATAATTTTAATTTGTAACACTCCAATATAACACTAAAAAAAAAAAAAAAACCCATTATTATACTTTTTCTAAGCGTAACACTGCAATGCAACACTATAAAAAAACTTCTCAGTATTACACTTCAACGTAACATACAAAACAATTCCTTAGTATACTTTTTCTAAACATAATATTCCAATGTAGCACTCCAAAAAAAGGATGTGAGATTCTTCAAACCATTCTAAAATGGTGTGGGATTCTTCAAACCATTCTAAAAGGAATACAAAAATTGCGTTAGTAAGTTTTGAATAAATGTATAATTTCAAACTGTGAGTGTTACGTTTAAAAAAAGTATATTAAGTAATTTTTTAGTGTTTTTATGTGTGTTACATTGGAGTGCTACATTTGAGATTATATTGATTGGAGTGGTGTTACATTTGGAAAAAGTACACTAAGAAAATTTTTGGTGTGTTACATTGAAATGTGTTACATAGAGTCTTATATTTGGAAAAAAGTTCAAAGTGTCATGTTGTTATATTTGGAAAAAGTACACCAAAGACTTTTTTAGTATGTTACATTGAAATGTTACGTTATTCGAGTGTTATATAAGAGTGTTATGTTCTTATTTGTAATGTGAGATTTGTTTAAGGAGGGAAAATCCAAAATTTTTATAGTGCGAATTTTCCAAATGTGTAATTTCATATTTGGAGAAACCCATTTTTATCCTTAAAAAATTAAATCCAAACGTGTAAGTGATTATCTTTTTGTGTAATTTTCATTTTAATGAAACTTTTGGGTTCATAAAAAAAAAGAAAAAGATTAAACAATTCACAATATCACATTTTCAGATTTATTAGTGTTTTACCAACCAAAAAAAAAAAGTGTTTTACTTTTAATGCAAAAAATAAATTAAATGTTGTAAGCAAAGAATTATTTTTTAAAAGAGTAAAGACTATATAATGGCTGCATTTTCCTTACTTTTATTGGTTTGTGAGGTGAGAAAAAATTATTAGTTGGTTCTGGAACAACATGATCATATATCAGGTTAATCACAAATTTTTATGTCCTCTCATACCCTCTAATCACTTAATATAAAATTGCGAGCCCCACTATTCCACCCATCACAATGCATACACATGTGGAACGTTACATAGTGCTGGCCTACGCCAATCAATAATTTCTTGTGAGTTGAGAGACAACACAACCCTACTTAGAAGTGGATCCAGTTGCTCAGGTGGCATCATTCGGTCATCTACCTCGGTCTGTAACATTTTTATTTTTAAAAATGATAAATTAAATATTTTAAATATTTTTTTATTAATAATTTCATCTATCTTTATCTGTCAAATAAATAAGATATCGGAATGGTGATAACCAACTCACCCCAAATATATCAAATTAATTTGATTTTTGATTTTGCCATTTTTTAAAAAATAGAAAATAATTTGACAAAAATAAATATTAAAAATATATTAATACGAAAAAAATAAAAATATATTTTTTTTTCATTAAATTAACTTTTAATTATTTAAAAAAATAAAAAAAATTCTGAAAATGCATCTAATTTCGTTTTTATGATTTGCTTTGCCTATGTTTGGGAAGTTGGGTTTGAGGTGTTTTTTTTTTTTTTTTTTTGACTAAAATAGTCACAAAAAAAAAAAAGATTTTTTAGCCTAATAAGAAAAAACATCACATTCAATCCATAATTATTATCTTATTTTTCTTACAAAAAGTCAAAAAAATCAAAAACCTTTCACAAAACTAAACATTTTAATTCCGGACTAAAATAATTAAAAAAATCAAAAAAATTAAAAAATCAACCAACTTCCCACACGAACGTTTATATACTCTGGCCTCGTTTGGGAACAAGTTTTTTTAGTAATTTTTTTGATTTTTTGGCTAAAATATTATGGAAAAAAAACTAGTATGTTTGGAATAATTTTTTGACTTTTTATGAAAAAAAATGTAAAAAATAGAGAAAATTTTTTTTTTTTAACTTTTTAATATAAATTATTAATATTTTAATTTTTTTTAATAATTTTTTGACTAAAAATGACACTTGCCAAATGAGGTGACTCTCTCCAACTTTGAAAAAAAACAAAAATAAGGTGAACTCTGTCGCGTACGGAGAGCCAACTCTCTCAGTCCACTCCTTAATTAAAGGATTGTATACGCAATACGCGCGCACACACACATATACACATATATACACATTCATGGCTTCCACACTTATTCTCCATAATTTTTGCTGTATTTCACACAACTCTGCAACATGTTACAAGAAACAAACCCTAGCTCTGAACCCTTCTCAGTTTCTTTCCTCCAATTCCCTTTCAATGTTGAAGAACCAATCTTTACTCTCAACCATTCATTTCAAGAAGCTCAAAACCCACAAATTTCACTCCATTCCTGTCGTCTTCGCTGCACAGTCCAATTTCTTGAAAGGTAATTAGCTTTTTTCCTCTGAAATTTTCCTTAATTGTTACTTTACAGTGCTTCTGAAATTTGCCCTAATTTTATAGCTTCGTTCTTTTGTGGGTTTCTTGAAATTTGATCACCTGTGGATGACACTCATTTGATTTTTATGAAAGAAAGAGAATCGGGGAAATCACAATTTAGTGGTAGTTTCACAAAATAATTACTGATTCATGGAAGTGTTTAAGACTTTAATTATTAATGTTTGTAAATTTTCCACTAATCTGATTTTTTTTTTATTTTTTTAAACGTACTTTGTATTCATATTTCCCCTAGAAAAATTGTGGTTTGTATATGGTATGAAGATTATTAAATTTATTTTAAAGCAACATGGTGCATAGGGACAAGTTGTACGCAACCATGATTTTTGAGCCTGTTGAAGTATTTACATGTATAAGTGGTAGCAATTTTGAAATGATTGTGCAATAATTCTACTTGTTATGTTGTCTTCCCATTATAGTAATTTGTTTGATTATACTGAACATTGGCTCCTGCAGTGTTAGATTGGTGAGCCCAGAAATGATGCGACTCAAAACATTCATTTAAATGCTGTCATAAAGGACTTCATTGTAGTTTAATAGTGTGCCATGGCTTCAAATTCATAAATATTAATGCATACTGGTAACTTTTTAAAAGGAGATAACAGTCTATGATCAGTGAAAGTAGTTCATAAAGATCACATATTATCCAGGAATGAAGATTAATGTTGTGGTATCCCTGAAATAACAATCTATAACCAGTCAAAGTTTGGGGAATAACTTGACTTGAGAATGTCATTGTGTAGTGTTTGCCACAGAAATTTAGTATAGAGGGTAAGTTGAATTATTGTTGACATTGGAAGAAAACATTTCCATGTGAAACCTGTTGCAAGTAACTAGCTTCAACGTTTTTGCTATTATGATAAACACACTGGATGTAGTTCCCATGTCAGCATATGGTTCCTAATAGGCGTTCTTTATTCGAAATTTAAAGTCTATGAAGCACATATATTTTAGGAGCCGTATCCATATCGGATATTTTGGTAATGTATATTTGAATCTTTAATACTTCCTAAATGTTTTCATAATTTGAAATTAATTTGTTTAAATTTAAATAAGTATTCGATACTTTTCGGATACCTATCTTGAAATTAAGATATAGCATTTGTTGAGTAGCATGATTGCTAAGGTAAATATAAGAATAGCTTTCAATAGTCTGAATATTCCTTGGAATTGGGAAATATTGAGATTAAAGCATGTCAAATATGATCAAAGTTTGAGTCCACATAATAGAAGTTTAGGTAGTGTTTGGTAGAGTTTTAGAATTATGATTTGAGAATAGAATTGTATTTTGAGTTTGTGAGTGTTGGAATTATGATTTGAGTGTGGAAAATTTGTTTGGTTATGAGTTTTGAAAAGAGTTTTAAATTAAGTTTGAATTGAGTGATGTAACATATGATATTTGATACAAAAACTTACAACTCATAATCAAACACACAATCCAAAATTCTATTCAAAACTTGTAAAAAAATATAAAAAAATTTTGCAAATATTTTTTTTTATAATAAAAAAAGAAAAGAAAAAAGAATCAGTGTGTTTGGTTTGAGTTTTCTGGATTAAGTTTTTTGAAAATTGATTTTTTTGGTTTTCGTGTTTTTTTGTTTTTAGTGAATATTTTTTAAATTTTAAATAATTTTTTTACTTTTTTAGATGTACCTTACTTAGATGTATCTAAAAAGTAAAAAATTTGTGAAAAAATATTTTAAAAAATTAATAAATACATAAAAATACAAAAAATGTACTGAATTCTTGTATTTTTTTTTTGTATTTTTGGTATTTAGTGAATTTTTAAAAGATTTTTTTTACAATTTTTTTACTTTTTAGGTGTATTTATGTTTGGTGTGTCTAAAAAGTAAAAAAATTGTTTAAAATATTTTAAAAAATTCAGTAAAAACAAAAAAATACGGAAAATAAGAAAGTAGAATTTTCTGAAAAGTGTTTTTTGAAAAGTGGAAACAAGCAATATTCCGGATGACCGGTTAAGCCAAATTTAAATTTAAAAAAAAAAAAAAAAAATTTTAAATCGCGCCTGAGATAGAGTTTTCTGTTTGTTGTGGAAAATAATTTGAAAACCTTATCCAAACATGGTGTTAGAATGTGTGGGTAGAATTATAATTTAAAAATCCTTCCAAACATAGCCTTAATTTTTTTTGTGAATCTATTAAAAGTTTCAGATTGAGAATATTGGTTGATTAATAACAATAAATAGTTTGTTACAAATATGTTATGACAACATTACTTTCTAAATTATTTATATACATGCATATATAATTGTATTCTTGACTATGAAGTACAGGCACTTACACGTGACACGACATTGACACGGACACGACACGACATGACACGGACACGCCACACGATACGGACACGCGAATATGCAAATGTTTAAAAAATAGGGACACGACACGTTGATGACACGTTTAATATACATAATTAAAATTATTTATTATACGTCATAAAATTATAAAATTAATAAACACATATCATTAAAATAAATAAAAAAAATTATTCTTGTAAACTAATCAGCAATATATATATATATATACATTAAATAAATAAGACAAACAAATTGAGAGAAAAGCCACCAAAACAAAAAATTTTGAAGAAGAAAAATAAAAAATAAAATAGAAGAGAGAGAGAGAGAGAGAGAGAGGGATTCGAATGAGCATAAAAGGGAAAAAAGAGAGAGAGAGAGAGAGAGAGAGAGAGAGAGTGACTAAGAGAGAGAGAGTGAGAGAGGAAAGAAGAAGAAGAGAATCGAGCAACATACCTTATGTGCAACGACCACCGAGCAACAAGCAGAGACCAATGAGCTCCGACCAGCTCCGACCCACCAGCAACGACCGATCAGAGACAAGCCACCAGCGACCACTGACGAGCCTTTCTCTAAGTCTCTTCTCTTCTCTCTGTTTGAAACTAGGTTAGCAATTGATTTTTACTTTTTGTTTTTTACAAATTGACCCGTACTTGAAGTTTCAGAAATTATATTTCTAACCCGTGGTGTCCCTTACGTGTCCAAACATGTCCCTTACGTGTCTGTCTACAAAAAAAAAAAGAAAAAAAAAAGAAAAAAAAAAAGAAAAAGAAAAAAAGGACACTCTCTTTAGTGCATGTCCGTGTCCGGCACGTGTCTGACTAATATGCGGCCCTCAGAGAGGTGTCCGTGCTTTATAGATTCTTGATGTATCAATGTATCCATACCATGTTATACCCGACATCCCTTATCCATAGCTGTAACCCTGCTTCATAGTTGTAATTAATCTTGATAAGTGCAATTCCATGTACCTACTGTCTACTGTGTTGGCTTTCTCCTCTCTTGTATTATATTTTTTGCAAAAAAAAAAAAAAAAAACACACTGTCACACATTGAAACTGGTATAGGGCGACCAATGAGCATAGGTGTCATCATGCTTAAAAAGTTAGGCCCTTCAATTGCCTTATGGTATCAACTTTCCTCCCTCCCATTGTATTATAATGTAGTGGAAGCAAATACTGTGGATACTTTACGAGATAGTGCAATTTATAAACCATGCAGCAACTACAGTTTAGTTTTAAGTTTTCATTTCCTGATAATTGGCTTTACATATTCTGTGGAGTAGTTCTTCAAACGGTATGGAAGGTGGGTAATGATGGAATTGAAGCTGGAGCCAATATGGTGCCTGTAAGTTCATCTTCTCTCTCTTCTGTTCAACTTGTGTAAAGATCTGATTGCAGTCATAGTTAGTTCAAATCCAGTTTATATAATTCTTATTCACATTACAAAAAATTTATTTGTGTACACATTTGGGTGATAGGATTCTGTTCCAAGACCAATAGCAAGGATTTCTCTCACTGTAGTTGCTGTGGCCCTTGCACTTTTTGTTCTCAAATCGGTTTTGTCTACAGCTTTCTTTGTGCTGGTATGTTGTCGATATATTTCTTTATGTCTCTGTGATTCTCATGTAATTTCTTTTGTTTGTCAATTTTGATAGGAAAAAGAAAATTGGTTAAATTTCTCTTGATTAAGGGAGGGGCATATTGTCTTGTGTGTGATTGTGCTTTACTGGTTTTCCAAGGAATTTCTCTAATGTGAAGAAGTAACTAGTGGAGAACAAGGAATGAGTGTATTCGTGAATAGATAGGAGCAGCACCGATAGAAGATAAGCTGAGAGAGAATAGATTGGGATGGTTTGGTTATATACAACGGAGACCAACAGAGACAGTAGTGAAAAAATGTGATACAATGATAGTAGAGTGAAGTGTTGGGGGAAAGAGCGAACCTAAATTGACGTGGGTTAGTGTAGTAACTAGAGATACGAGTATCTTTAATTTGACTAACCAAATAGCCTTTAATATAGTCGAGTGGAGGAGGAGGATTTATGTAGCCGATCCTATTTGATGGGACTTCAGGCTTGGTTTGATTTGAAGAAGTAACTAGTAGGAATTACTCTTACTGATGAATCAGAAATTTCTTTGGTTTGTAGTTTGTGGTTTGTGGACATGTGAATATCATGGTAGAAGATAGATGGGCACTAAAACTCCCTATAATCTCACATGGGCTACGTTTGGATCAAGAATTTGTGGAGTGAAAGGAAAAGGGAAGGGAACAGTGAATTTTTCCTTTCCTTCCACAAATCCCCACTCAGATCGTTAATCCAAACGTAGCTGTAAGGTATGCAGTGTTATGGGTGTGGGGATGCCATTATGTGTCTCTATTGCATGTCTACATTAAAAGGGTGCTAACTACGTCATTTGAGAGTCTTAATGTACTTATCTTACACGTGGAAAAAAAAGGATTTGTCTATTGAGGACTTGAATTTTGTTATTCCTTGCTAATGCCTTTTTAACCGGTGATGTTCCAAGATGGTCCACTGAAAAATTTAGAAAATACCAATATTAGGTAAGAAAACACCATGTTTGTTAAACGTTTTCAATCGATCTTCAAATAGGCACAAGAAATCTGTGCTTATGGTGTTAAAATGTAGCTAACTGTATAGTCAACTTTAAAGGCAACCCACTGCATTAGTTGATTCCCTGCATTGTGCACGCATGTTTGATGTCTTTTATTTTATTTTATTTTTACCAATAAGCATGAAGTCAGTGTTTGTACATCATCCTTTTGAATGTCATAACTTCATGGGTTTTCTTTTTTCTTTTTTAATTTTGTTTTTGTAACAGGCAGTGATGGGACTCATATATTTCACATTCATAGCCTTGAACAAGGACGAAGGCCCAAAAGGGGGCGGAGGCACTACTACTACTACTACTGAGGAGGACAGTCTAGAAGAAGCGAGAAGAATAATGGAAAAGTACAAGTGAACAAGGCAGGAGTGACGGTTTGTTGAGAATATGAAAAACATTAATATCAACGTGACAGCTATGCTTCTCAATTGTTACCTCTCCCTCTCTCATGTACGTATAATTTTCCTGTGGTGTATAGGTTGTGGGTATGCATCGGTGGAATGATGTATATCTATCGTTACTTCAATTTCATATTAAAATTCCAAGCATATTCATTTTGACAATGTAATGTCAATCAATATGCTTCAGGTGCAGAGAAATTTGGGGTATTATAGTGATTGTGAATGTGTCTGCATATTGAAAGCAAAGCTGCATAACGAACACAATTTTTCTCACTAATTCACATGAGAATATTGTATTGCTTTTTCCCACTAATTACACATTTTCCGTAAATAAAAGATATATAAAAAAAATGTGTTGCTGTAGTGGAAATTTTTATTTTTTGTTTTTTGTTTTTTTTTTTTTTACTTCGGTTGACAATTTTGTTATTTGTGTGTGTTTTTTTCCCCTTTCATATTTTAGTTTTTCTTAGATGTGCTTAAAAAGTAAATATTTATGAAAATTTTAACCAAAAAATTCACTATAGATATTATATATATACAAAAAAACACGAAAATATGTTGATTTTATATTTTAGTATTCATTGATTTTTTTTTTTTTTAATAAAAAATTTCTTCATTTAAAAAGTATTTGTTTTTTCATGCAAATGAAAAATGTTCACTAAAGATAAATATATATATAAAATCAGAAAATTAAAAAAACTAGGGTAAATTACATTTACCTCCCCTGAGATTTCTGACAAATACAGGGACATCCCCTGTGGTTTGAATAATTACAGTAACCTCCCTTACTTTACCTGACAATATCAAGATTCCCCCCTGCTGTCAAAAATCACTAAACGGTGTTACTTTTTCCTTAGGAAATTACCTTATTGCCCTTCCCTTGAAAATATTAAAAAATGTTTTTGGATTGGAGGATAGGTTTGGAGTGTTTCGAACAGTGTTTTTGGATTTTATTTTTTTAAAATATTAAAAATGTTTTAAAAAAATTATTTTTTATTTTTAAATATATAATTTTTATTTAAATATTTTATTTATTTTGTAAACATTTTATTTTTTAAATATATATATATATATATATTAAACTCAAACACAATTTCACACTCAAATCGTAACCAAACACAAAACTCAAAACTCAATTCAAAAATTATTTTCAAACCTCATAACCAAACACATAACTCGACACTCCACACTACTTTCAAAATTCTACATTCAAATCGTAACCAAACGCATAAAAAAAATTAAAATATTTAAAAATATATTTATACAATAAAAAAATATTTAAAAAACTATATATTTGAAATAAAAATAAATATTTTAAATATTTTAATTTTAATATTTTAAACTCAAAACACAATTTCACACTCAAATAGTAACCAAACACAACTCTAAACTCAATAAAAAATTATTTTCAAACTTCATAACCAAATACAACTCGACACTCCACACTACTTTCAAAACTCTACATTTAAATCGTAACCAAACTCATAACAAAAAAATTAAAAATATTCAAAAATATATTTATAAAATAAAATAAAATATTTTAAAAAACTATATATTTAAAATAAAAATAAAAACTTTAAAATTTTAAAAATATATTTAAAATATTAAAAAAAAAACATAACACATAGATGTATGAAATAATGCACATTAAAATAAATAAATTAATATTTAAAATATAAAATATTTACCCTAAAAAAATTAATTCAAGAAATTATTTCTAATTGGAATTGTGATTCTATGAGTTTTGAAAAGATTTTTGAAAATTTCTAATTAGAATTGTGTATTTGGTTAACACTTTATGAGTTTTGAAATTTTTTTTGAAAATTTCCAATTGGAATTGTGATTCTAAAAGAGAATCAAATATGTTTCTAAAAAAATCTTTTTTCGGAACATGTTTTTACTCAAAACTCAATTCAAAAATTTATTTTCAAAACTTATAACCAAACACAAACTTAAAAACTCAATTCAAAACTTTTTTCAAACTCAAAACTCTTTCCAAAACTCAAAACCAAACTTTTTCAAAAACTCTATTTTAAAAGGAAAAAAAAATTCAAAAAAAGTTTATTTTATTTTTTAAAATTATTTTTAGAATCATGATTTGAGTGTGGAGTCGATTTTGAGTTATGAGTTTTGAAAAGAAAAAATTTGTTTGGTTATAAATTTTGAAATTTTGAATTTTTTTTTAGGGTAAATATTTTATATTTTAAATATTTATTTATTTATTTTAATGTGCATTATATTTCATACATCTATGTGTTGTATTTTTTTAATATTTTAAATATATTTTTTAAATATTAAAATTTTAATCTTTATTTTAATATATAGTTTTTATTTTAAATATTTTATTTTATTTTATAAATATATTTTTAAATATTTTATTTTTTTGTTATGCGTTTGGTTACGATTTGAATGTAGAGTTTGAAAGTAGTGTGGAGTGTTGAGTTATGTGTTGGTTATGAGGTTTGAAATAATTTTTGAACTGAGTTTTGAGTTATGTGGTTGGTTTACAATTTGAGTGTGAAATTGTGTTTTGAGTTTAAAATATTAAAATTAAAAAATTAAATGTTTACAAAATAAAAAAAAATATTTAAATAAAAGTTATATATTTAAAATAAAAAAATAATTTTTTTAAAAACATTTTTTAATATTTTAAAAAAATAAATCCAAAAATACTGTTCCAAACACTCTAACCTATCCTCCCAATCCAAAAACATTTTTTTAATATTTTTAAAGGGAAGGGCAATAAAGTAATTTCTGAAGGAAAAAGTAACACCGTTTAGTGATTTGACAGCAGGGGGGAATCTTGATATTGTCAGGTAAAGTAAGGAGGTTACTGTAATTATTCAAACAACAGGGGAGGTCCCTGCATTTGTCAGAAACCTCAGGGGAGGAAAATGTAATTTACCCAAAAAAGTAAAATACAAGGTTGCAACTTGATTGTGTTTCTCAAAAATGTCAAAATGAAATTTAAGAATAGTAAGACTTTCCTGGAAAAATATTCACCAATGAAAACTAAAGCCCAAAAGCAGAGATTGTTCCTCTCTTTCTTTTACTACCAACTCTATACAGACATTAATTTACTTTAAACTACCAACTCTATTTAGGGACATTATTTTAAATTTTTATTTATTTTTTAAACTCTAGATGAAGAAGGGTAAGATGGGGCTATGAACGTGTGACATTTTTTTTGGACATCATGATATAAATTAGACCTTATGAGAATTAGACATGAGAGACTTTGGGGGAATTTGCACATGCTCTTTTAAGATAATTAAACTATAATTTGATTAAATTTATCGATAAGACTCAGGCCGGTCCTGGCCATAGGCCCACAAGGCCATGGCTTAGGGCCTCTCAAAATAGGTCCAAAATAGTATTATATATTGGGTATGTTTTAAGTCAAAAAAAATTTAAAAAAGACCCAAACTAACTTAATTTTTTTGACCTATTAAAAGGCCAATAGTTAAGGCCCAGCCCAACCATTTGAAAGGCACATTTTTTCTAATTCCTAACCCTATCTTCTATTAATCCAACATTCCCTACATTTATTTGATATAGCACACACCAGCAACATAGGGACAGAGAAGCAGCAAACAGATAAATTTTTTATTTATTTATTTTTTTCTATTCAATTAATTAAATATTTATCTTGTCTTTTGCACAATTAATTGCTATTATAATATTAGTTTTACATCATTAAGAAGAATTTATTTAAGTTAATAGTTCACATCACATAATTTAAAAGTTTGTGTTTTGTTAAGTGGTGGTGCTCTTGTTTTGAATTTTGATTTAAAAAAATATTTGATCTTAGCACAGCAAGCACACGTAATTTTTTTTCTATTCAATTAATTAAAAAAAAAAATTCTATGTATTTTTTGTGATTTTAATACAAATATTTTGTCCTTTACCTTAATTTTTTTTTCATTCAATAAAAAAAAAATGTGAAGGACTCTAGAAATTTAGTAGTTGATTATCCGCTTTAAACCCCGAAAGTCTCAGGATCGGGCCTGATAAGACTTGAATTCATGACATCATATTTTACTTAAATCACTTGAAAATAAGTCTCTGACCATGATTCCACCACCCTTGGATGGTGTGTGATTTTTGTCACTGGACATGTTCATGGTGAGAGTGACACCATGTACTTAAATTTGAATCTTTTGAATCTATTTTGTATTTGGTGCTGTATGGTATTGTATGGATGTTTAAACTATTGTAATCTGTATCACCATCAATGAATTTCCCTTCCCCCCCCCCCAAAAAAAAAAAAGAAAAGAAGAGAGATCTTACCCCACTCTCCACTTGCCAATTTCAAAAAAAATATGTCAATTTGGAATAGATTTTAAAATTTATTAAGATTTCCAAATTAAGTTTTAACAATCTATTACTTAGCTCAATAAACCTATTTGTATACTGTAAAAACTTGAGCCAGACTCGTGTCCAAATTGTTCATGATTGACTTGTTATGTAAACAGTTTAAGATTAAACACGTTATAAGACTCATTAAATTTTTAAATTAAGCTTGAACAACTTACTACTCAATTCAACTTATTTGCAATCTTAATTATTGTTAGTATTTTACCCTAGTATTCAAATTCTTCATCTTTGTTAGAGACTTTCTTTATAAATGTTTCTCTAGAATCCTGGTCCATCACATTACTAAAATGTTATTATACAAAAATATTATACCAATTGAGAATTACACATATCCTCGAAAAGATGAAGGAGATCTGAAACCGAGTAACTAGATCGAGAAGGAGCAATAAGTGGTCGACTATTATCCATTCTCTGAGGTGATGATGCTTCCAGAGCAATAGGTGAAGATGATGACCTAGCTCTAGAGTAAGAAGGATTCTTCGTCTTTCGGTCTTTAATTGGCATATCCAGTTTTCTCTTGCGTGAAGATTTCGGCTGGGTATGAGTAACATATTGAAGCACGGTAAAGGAAGTTCCCAACCACCAATTAGCATAAGGCATGGTTACGTGAGACGTAGATCAGGAGCCTGGTAACTCCAATGAGACTTTTGTACTGCAGCGTAGCATATGGCGCCAGTTGTAATAAAATTTAGACCACTTAGAGGGCTGCCGACAATATACATTAAGCGGTGTAGGGCACGCTTGAGCAAACCCAAATTGACGACCAAATCGATTAGGGGAGTACGGTTCAGAAATGAAATTAAATCCCATTTTAAAAGTTAAAATCCCTTGCCTCAAAGATATAAGATAGCCAAGGTGGAAAGGTAATATCCTTTCAGAGTCGACCAGAATGCCTGAAGGTTCACTTTCATGGGTAAGAGCCCTAAGCTGACACTCCGTACGATAAGTTAGGAGAGAGTCCACAAATGGAAATAAAATGTCATTGGAGGGGGTGAACTCTTCATAAAACTCGCCATCTGTGGAGGGGGTGAACTCTGGAACGAATATAAAATGTCATTGGGGGGGTGAACTCTTCATAAACTCGCCACAGATGGGGCCCGCTAATACGATGAATGTCCCATAAAGAGATCCAAAGTTCGCCAAATGGTGTGGAAAGTGTTGGTGTCGGGTGACCACTGCTCTAAGAATCTTTTGAGCAGGGAGACATTCCTAACATAAGCAAATTGGGATACATAGATTGCAGCATAAATCCCACACTTCTTCAAAGTAGGGGCAAATGTGGAAAGAACATCATTCAACCAAAAAATCCATATAGGGGATTGCAAATGCGTAAAAATGCCGCGGACATTAAAAGAATTATCCCACTTCAATTTTTCATGTTTCATTCTCTTAAGAAGAGTATTAAATTCAGAGTAGTCAAGGTCTTCAGAAAATGGACGGAGGATTGAGACAGGGAATGAACCGATTGATTTGGAGTGTCCTTTCTCGAGAATCTCACAACAGTTTCGAATTCCTGTATAGACCAAGTCTTCGGAAGCCGTATGTAAAGGGATGTAGGGGTCCAACTCGGTAGATGACAATAAAGCAGTGATAGGTTTGTGCTGAATTATTTTCGGACCAGATTTATCCAATACATCCCTCTCGTCACATCGAAGATATTCAAGTGTCTTTCCATGCTTCCTAAAAAAAAAAAGAAGAAAAAAAAAGAAAAAGAAGAAAAAAAAAAGAGGTTAGTGAAGGCAAAATGTCATAATATAAAGAAATTGACGAAAGCCCCTCGCCAAGGATTCAAGCCGTTGGGGTGACGGACACAATCACTACTAAGGATTCAAGCCATTGGGGTGAAGGACAAATCACTGCCAAGGTTTCAAGCCATTGGGGTGACAGACACATTCACTACCAAGGTTTCAAGTCATTGGGGTGAAGGACACATACACTGCCAAGGATTCAAGCCATTGGGGTGAAGGACTCAATCACTGCCAAGGTTTCAAGCCATTGGGGTGACGGACACATTCACTGCCAAGGTTTCAAGTCGTTGGGGGTGACGAACACATTCACTGCCAAGGATTCAAGCCGTTGGGGTGACGGACACATTCACTGAAAAGGTTTCAAACCGTTGGGGTGAAGGACACATTCACTGCCAAGGATTCAAGCCATTAGGGTGAAGGACACATTCACTGCCAAGGTTTCAAGCCGTTGGGGTGACAGACACAATCACTGCCAAAGATTCAAGCTGTTGGGGTGACGAACACATTCACTGCCAAGGTTTCAAGTGAAGGACACATTCACTGCCAAGGATTCAAGCCATTGGGGTGATGGACACATTCACTGCCAATGTTTCAAGTCGTTGGGGTGACGGACACATTCACTGCCAAGGATTCAAGCCGTTGGGGTGACGGACACATTCACTGCCAAGGTTTCAAGCCATTAGGGTGAAGGACACATTCACTGCCAAGGTTTCAAGCCATTAGGGTGAAGGACACATTCACTACCAAGGATTCAAGCCATTGGGGTGAAGGACACAATCACTGCCAAGGTTTCAAGCCATTGGGGTGACGGACACATTCACTGCCAAGGTTTCAAGCCATTGGGGTGACGGACACAATCACTGCCAAGGATTCAAGCCGTTGGGGTGACGGACACATTCACTGCCAAGGTTTCAAGTGAAGGACACATTCACTGCCAAGGATTCAAGCCGTTGGGGTGACGGACACATTCACTGCCAAGGTTTCAAGCCATTGGGGTGAAGGACACATTCACTGCCAAGGATTCAAGCCATTGGGGTGAAGGACACAATCACTGCCAAGGATTCAAGCCATTGGGGTGAAGGACACAATCACTGTCAAGGATTCAAGCCATTGGGTTGAAAGGACACAATCACTGCCAAGGATTCAAGCCGTTGGGGTGACGGATACATTCACTGCCAAGGATTCAAGCCGTTTGGGTGATGGACACAATCATTGCCAAGGATTCAAGCCGTTGAGGTGACGGACACAATCACTGCCAAGGATTCAAGCCATTGGGGTGAAAGGACACAATCACTGCCAAGGATTCAAGCCGTTGGGGTGACGGACACATTCACTGCCAAGGATTCAAGCGTTTGGGTGGCAGACACAATCACTGCCAAGGATTCAAGCCGTTGGGGTGACGGACACAATCACTGCCAAGGATTCAAGCCATTGGGGTGAAGGACACAATCACTGCCAAGATTTAATCCATTGGGGTGAAGGACACAATCACTGCCAAAGATTCAAGCCATTGGGGTGAAAGGACACAATCACTACCAAGGATTCAAGCCACTCATTGCCATTAGGCTAGAAGGTGCAATGATACCTACAAACAAACTCTGACGCCTCGCGTATTGCCTGCAAAAGAGAAAAAAGACATGAAATAATTGTTAACCAAAAAAAAAAAAGAAGGAAATTAGTCATCATGATTCGTACAATTAAAATTCACTTGCACGAATCACGAGGGGCCAGTCTGATTCGACTTTTTTTTTAAAAAAAATTTGGCCAATTGTTCAAGGGGCTGCTACTAATACAAAATAAAATAAAAAGGTAGCAAGCTTAAAATATATATATAAAAAAAAATAAATAAATAAATTAGTAAACAGTTTGAAACTTTGTTTGGCCTATTTAGATTCATGGTCTACAAAAAAGGGTTTAAAAAGACAAAAACCTGCGAAACAGTTTGAAAAAAATGAAGCTAGTGTGGGAATAAAAAAGGCAACATGTGTTGGTTTGTTCTTTGAAGAAACAAAAAAAAAGGGCCTTTGTGACAAGGACTTTGTTTGGCCCATTTAGATTCATGGTCTACCAAAAAAAAAAAAAAAAAAAAAATCTGCTATACAACACAGCAACGAACAAGTTGCTGCTGTAAAAAAAAGGGACTGTCTTTGCAAAAATTTGCTAAATAAATAGGTACATGTTAAAAAAAATTTGCTATACAACACAGCAACGAACAGGTTGCTGCTGTAAAAAAAAAGGGATTGTCTTTGCAAGAATTTGCTAAATACATGTTAAAGAGGAGAAAAAAAAAAAATTGCTAAACAACACAACAACGAACAGGTTGCTGCTGTAAAAAATAAAATTTTCCTGTTATCATTAAAAAAGCAAGAAAAGTCTTTGTTTGGGCTCAAGTTTTTTAAAAAAAATAGCAACAGCAATACATAGTAATCAAACTGTGTAAATCTTGTGCTGGTTTGTTCCCCAAATGATAGGCAAGCAACCTATGTTGGTTGGTTCTATCATAAGAATAAAAAAAAAAAAAAAAAAAAGAAGGAAAAAAATTCTTGCTGCTTATAAAAGACAAAAAAAAGGGCTCTTTTGTTTAGGGCAAGGACTTTATTTGGCTAGTTAAGTTCATGATCTAATAACAATATATATATATATAAGGCAGCAAGCAGATTAAACTGTGACCCAAAAAAAAAATAAATAAAAGAAAAAAAAGGGGTCTTTGTTCAGGAAGGACTTGGGCTAGGAAAAATTTGCTTGAAAGGCAGCAAGTTTTTTGTTCAGGTAAAAAAAAAAGGGCTGCAGTTTTTTTTACATGGTCTTTGTTTGTTAGACTATTTGGGTTTATGGTTTAGCAAAATGGGCTGTCTTTGTTGCCATCATATATATAAAAAAAAAGTATGTTCGGTTTGATAACTAGCAGCAACAAGGGAAAAAAATCGGGCAGCAGCTAAAAAGGGGCTGCAGTTTTTTTACATGGTCTTTGTTTGTTAGACTATTTGGGTTTATGGTCTAGCAAAATGGGCTGTCTTTGTTGCCATCATATATAAAAAAAAAAGTCTGTTTGGTCTAATGACTAGCAGCAACAAGGAAAAAAAAAGGGGCAACAGCTAAAAAAAAGGGTCCGCAGTTTTTCTTGGGCTCTCTTTATTTCTAGGCCATATTTGCTAAATGGCAGCAAGTTATACACAGGGTTCGTATGGGTTATAAAAAGGTTCATGGAAATTTTCGTGGGTTATAAAAAGGTTCATGGAGAAGAAAATTTCTGCTGGAAGGTAAAAAAAAGAGAGCAGATTAAACTATGACAAAAAAAAGGGTCTTGGGCTAGGGAAAAAAATCTGCTTGAAAGGTAGCAGGTTTTTTGTTCAAGTAAAAATAAAAAAAATATAATAAAAAGAAAAAGAGGCACAACTTCCTTATGAAAGAAGGCAGTAGGTTATTCATCCTTTCAAGAAGGGTCTTTGTTGGAACTACTTGGACTTAGGGTCTAGTAAAAAATTTTGGAAAGGGCTGTCACATGGTGATATACATGCTGAAATAAAATATTTTATGGAGAAGAAAGCATACCTAATTTAAAGGAGTTTGAAGAGATTCTTTTGTGTCTTCTTTAAAGTATAAGAAGAACAACTTTTGTTGGAAAAAGAAGAAAGATAATGGCTGGAAAGTTGTTGCTGGAAAGTTGCTGGAAAGATACTAAAATAATGAAGACCTAATATGCAGAGAAAAAAAGAGAGGCTGCTGGAAACAATCTGCTAGGAGAAAAAAAAGCTACAGGGAAAATATATGGGCTGATCATTTGTGTACTCAAAGAGCAATGCTACTGGAAAGATACTAAAATAATGAAAACCTAATATACACCACAAAATCTGCAAAAAAAAAAAAAAAAAAGAGACGCTGCTGGAAACAATTTGCTAGGAGGAAAAAAAAAGTTACAGGGAAAATATGTGGGCTGTATGCATGGATAGGTGTCATATAAGCAAAAAAATTCTTTCTGAAGAAAAGAGGTAGTGTTCTCCTAAAATACTTCAAACAAGCAAGAGTTTAGGTAGGATTTGAAATACTAAGTAAGAGTTTGTGTAGGATTATAAATCCTACCAATGTCATCCATCCTATTCCATTTAGACAAACTCCTAAAATATATATATATCTGCTGAAAAAAATCCTAAAAATAATAAGTGGCAAGTTGGAGGCTCACAAAAGAAAATGCCCAATTAAAAAAATGATGGCCTAGAAAAGGAAAGGTCCATGATGGTCTAGAAAAATCCATGATGGCCTAGAAAAAAAAATCTACTGTGAAAATGTGGCAAGTGGAGGCCCACAAAAGAAAAGACCCGATTAAAATGGTGGCCTAGAAAAGGAAAGGTCCATGATGGCCTAGAAAAAAATCTGCTATAAAAAATGGTGGCAAGTTGGAGGCCCACAAAAGAAAAGGCCCAATTAAAAATAGTGCCTAGAAAAGAAAGGTCTATGATGGTCTAGAAAAATCCATGATGGCCTACAAAAAAATCTATTGTAAAAAAAAAAAAAATGGTGGCAAGTTGGAGTCCACAAAAGAAAAGGCCCAATTAAAAAATGGTGGCCTAGAAAAGAAAGGTCCAGATGGTCTAGAAAAATCCATGATGGCTTAGAAAAAAAATCTACTATAAAAAAAATGTTGGCAGTTGGAGGCCCGCAAAAGGAAAAGCTCATTTAAATTCCTAGGTCTTACCCATGACCCTAAAAATAAATAAATAAATAAATAAATAAATAATAATAAGGATCAAGTCCACAAAAAGGGTCCATGGACTATAAAGAGCAATTGACCCAAAAAAAAAAAAAGGACCCATGCAACAAAAGTAAAAGGGCCCATGAAAAAAAAAAAGAGCCATGAACTATAAGAGCAGTCAACCACAAAAAAAAAAAAAAAAAGGCCAGGGACCAAAGCAAAGAAATAATCCCATCAAAGACTTAAAGATCATCCAATAAAAGTGCCAAATTGTCGTGACTCGCACAGTTAAGAAAATTCACTTGTGTAAGTCACGAGGGGCATTTGTTGGCACATAAATTTCAACTAAATTTATGACATGTAAAGAGCCTATGATAGGAAGGTTGTAGGTAATCACTTCCTAAAAAAAGATCAATATGATCCGTTGAAGTACATAATAAAACAACATCGTATCTCAACGACGTTATTAAGATGCGCAAATGACACGTGGAGCCTACGAAAGATGACACCTGTAGAGCCTACAGCAAGGACACCACACAGGATGAAACCCCAAAAGATCAATCCGGTTAATCAATATACGATTAACTAGATAGCGTTATTATTCAAAATTCAAATGGCACTATCATTCAATTTGAAATTCAAATTGAAGATGAGGCATTCCTATCACCTGATGGCCTTCTATAAATATGAGGACCATCACACAAGATGGGGATCAGAAAATCAGAAGTGAAAAGATCAGAGAGAGAGAGAGAAAGAAAGAAATTGAGAGCTAAAGAAGTCGTTACAAGAAAGAAGAAGAGAAACCTAAAGAACTCAAGAGCCTACGCTAATGGCGATGAATAGGTAAAGGGTTCCAAATCCAAGAATTGTATTTTGTATTCGAGGGTTCAAAACCCATAACAATTTCAATAAAATATTTATTTTTCTTAAATTGTCTTTTGTTGTTTATTTTGTTCTTCATTAATCGGAGGTTTCATTTGTCTAAAATGTGTAATTAACGATTTGAAATACAGATCGGAAATAAAGAACTTGCTATTCAAATAATCCACACTGTTTAGTCCAAAAACTAAACAGTGGACATTTGTAACATAAAATTTTGAAATGTGTTGAAATACTTCATGTTTTAAAATTTGTGTCTACAAACGCTAACTAATATATCAACAAATATACCAACTAAACACTTTATTAAGTGGTCTTAATGACAAATGTCTTATATGATTGGGTCTAATCATGGTACAAAACTATAAATTTTAGGTTTTACATCCAAAAATATTGTTGAGTATGGTCATACTGAGTGACAAGTACAGTTATTTCTAGTTGTAAGTAGATAATCAGATCGTGTGGTAAAAGTGATCAAATCGAGAGGTAAGTATGGTCATATTTTGTAGTAAGTAATTAGTTTCAGTAGTAAGTAAAACTAGAAAATCACTTCATTTTCTAAGAAAATCATCTTGTTTTGTGTATCCAATTTTACTTATTAACCATCAATTAAATTTTTTCCTATCGAAATCTAACGATTAATAATGATTTTTAAGTTCGGTACCCACAATCACTTTTTTATACTAAAATTCTTTAATTATAGATAAGTTTTGATTTGCAATTTGTAACATTACATGGTTCCTTCATTTTTTTACAAGTCTACAAGTCATTGAGGTATCTTTTTCATTAGAATCATTACGATTTATTTTATATTTTATATTTTATAATTGGATATTCAGATCAGCTTACATGCATCTCGACTAATCTTAGGAGGCAAATCTCACTGCTCACTTGTGATGTCCCAGAGTCCTTTTAAAGCAAATTGAGTATTTTAATTCAAAATTTCTATGTCTTTTGGACATCATTGCTACTATTGAGCTTTATGAGTCTCGTATTGTTACATATTCCTTTCCTAGTAGTCGGTCATGTACATCCTAGTGTATTCCGAGGTGTTGTTTGCTTTTTTGGATGTTCGAGTGAGTTCAGGAAGGATGGGAATGCATTTAGGTTGCTGTTGTCTCACTTTTATGTTGGGACTGCTCGAGTGGTACTTTTGTCGCTCGAGCGGTAATGTCATCCTCCCAGTACTTTGCACTGCAGTCTGAAATCCTAGGAGTATGCAATCTTCGCTCGAGCGAAGATTTCATTGCTCGAGTGGTTTGTTTGAAGAGGAGAGAGATTCTAGGAGTTTGAATTGTTCGCTCGAGCGTAGAATTGTTCGCTCGAGAAGTATGTCCGTAGACAGTTTCGAAAAATATGTCCAAACACTTAATAGTTAAGCCTATATAATTTCTCTTTCAGTTCTCACTTCACACTCTCTCTGTACATTTCACTCTCTCTCTTTTCTCTCATCTCTCTCTAGAAAACCCTCCACCCACCTCATCAAATCCTTGATCTTCATCAATCCATTGGTTTTTTGACCCTTGTGCTTTCATTAATATTGAAGAGCTTATCAAGGGTTACGTTGTGTACGGTGGAGATTGGATTACAAGCCGTAGATTTTGAAGCTTTTCTCATCTTTTCTTCCAAAAACTTAAGGTAGGGAGTTTCTTTGAGTTATATAGATGCTTTTAGCATGTTTTGCCTATTTTGCTATGATTTTGAATAGAGGGTTTGAGGTTTGAAGTATTGGGTTTTGGAAAAATGTTGGAAAAATGGTTCTTCTTATAATTTGGCTTAAAGTAAATTGTTTTGGTGAACTTATGAACCTCTTGGGAGTACATGGAGGAGGAATGTGCTGAAAATGAAGAAAAACACTCCTTCTGGTTAAACCCCAGGTTTTGGAAAATTGGGAATAAGAGGATTTTGTGAGATATTCAAGAAATTGTTGGAAATTTCTTTAAGAAAATAATGAAATTATCAATGTAATTGTGTTGATTGGGATAGATGAATGTTGTTATTGTGAAATCAAAGATAGCATGAATCTGTATATGCTTGGATTATGATATGAAAATGAATAATGATTGTGAATATGAAATGGTGTCATATGTCACATGGATTTAGACTTTGGTTATGATTTTGAGAAATATTGAGGTATTGTACTTCACTTTGAATAAGTGTCGAGAATTGTAGAAATTACACGATGAGGATGTGTATATATATACAATTGAATCTCATTTCATACACACGCATGGTTTTGAATATTGTTTCATGATGGCTATATTTTGAAAATTGAATTTATTGTTTTACGAAAATAATGGCTGAATTTGGGATGTTTTGAAGTAAATATTGTCACGCCCTCAAAATTAAACCCATAATATATAAAATTAACATGCATCATTATAAGAAAACAAGAGTATTATTCCATTCATCAGAGTAAACTTATTAAAAGACATTACATGTAATAAAGAAAGTAAATGCCCTATGGGCTTACATCTTTCCAAGCCAACATTTGGACACAAAAATATGAGTACTAACTCATTTACAAGTTAAGCCCTTGGCTTGAGTCCATACATGTAATATCAAATAATGCAAATAACAACTAATCTAAAATGAGTCTTCAACTCTAAGTCCTCCCAAGCTAATTCCTTGGAGGTAGCCCATCACCTGAACCTGAAAATGATGTTCCCATATAAGGTGAGCCACAGCCCAGTAGAAAAATACTAAACCAAGTATAAGAAATTAACTAAAGCAGTAGTGTAGACACCCCATTTTTGACCGTCCTAAGACTTGGACGTCACCGTTGGAACACTCGGTGATTATCCATGTTTTGTTCGTTTGGAGTTCCGGATTCTCGGCTGCGCGCGCCGTGCCTCAGGACCTCCGGACTCGACCGTTTGTGTTTGGTTTTGCACCAAACACTTGTGTTTTGCCTTGGAAGGGGAGGGAATGCTTTGTGAGGCATCCCTACACACCACCGGCTGGGGCTAGAGGCCACCGGCTGTCTAGTTTGTCTATCGCACTATATTGTGCCGGTCGGCACTATTTTGTGCCGGTCGGCACTAATTTTTGTCAAAATGACATTTTTTTGCCGGCCGAGCACTGTGCAGCTGCTTTTCTGAGATATTTTTAGACAGCTGTTTAGCTCTTGTTTCCCCTCCATACACGTGTGTGGAGGGATGGCTTGCTTAGGGACTAAGCTTGTAAGCTTTTTGCCTATAAGAGGGAAAGCTCTTCCCTTTGCTCAAGGGTTAGCTTCTTGAGAGTCAAAACCAGAGCTTAGATACAATATCTCTGTCATATATCTATATCATCATCTCCCTCCCTTTGTGTGTGTGATCTAAGGCCAAAAAGTGTGATTTTGTCCTAGTTTTACTCCTTTACACACACCATTACACCTTAGTTGAGTTTGAGAGGCTTGGAAGTTATTTGTGTTGGTTTTGGACTGGTTTTGAGCACTAGGGAGGGGCTGCACCATTTGATCTTCAAGGGATTTCAAGGGTAAGAAACTTGCTTTATTTACCCATTTTTGCACCCTCTTTTTACTTGCTTTAAAGTAAGTTTTGAGCTTAGTGTTTGGCACATAAAAGTTTGTTTTTTGACCCTCTTCATTGTATATTAAGAGTGTTTAGTGGTTTGAGCAAGTTTGACCACCCTTAGGCCTTGAAAAGGCCCCATTTTGTGCTATTTTGGAGAGATCCGAGATTTTTGGTGATAGGATCTTCACCACTGAAATATGAGGGATTTAGTGGTGAAGAGCATGCCTTAGAGTCTCAAGAAGGAGAGGGCCACCCCCTCTCCTTGATGTCCTTGAAAAGGACAAATTTTGCTTCCTTAAGGAGCTTCATGTTTGAGTGGTGTTGAGCATGTTTGACTTGTTTTCCATGCTTATAGCCATGTTATAACATGATTTCAAGTTAGTTTAGGCCCCTTATGCATGCTTAGCATAGTTGCCTTGTAATGCCTCTTATGCCTTAACATGCCTAGGTTGTATGCCTTAGCTTCGAGCATGTTTTAGGCTTGCATTTGTGAAGCTTGGATGATTATTTTGCCATGATTTAACACTGTCCATGCTTGTTTTGGTCAATCTCATCATGCATTATATAGCTCCTTTGCATTTGGCTTGTTGGCCTTGAGAGTATGAGTGTGTAGCCTGCATGCGTTGCTTCATTTTTGATAGTTTGGAACCATTAGCATGTTATTTCAGACTTTCAGTGTGCTTGTATGCATGTTTTAGTTGCCTCTTGTAATGCTTTAAAAGCATGTGTTGAATACTCCATGTTTGGTCATGTTGTATGCCTTTGTGCTTGCGCCCCTTAGATGCCATCTAGGTTGTTCCTTGGGCTTTGTTTAGGTCTTCTGTGACCTGTTTTGAGTCCCTTTAGCTTCGCGAAGCTTGGTGGACTTGGCCTTAGTTAAGCCTTCATGGCTTGTTTCAAGACTTGGGCCATTTGTTGCATAATTGGCTTGCTTTATTGCATGATTTGGCCTCATGTTTTGCATGAATTTCAGAGCTTTATATGCATGTCAATTGCCCATGTTTAAATCACTTCAAGTGTGCTTGAATGTTGTTGTATGTTTAAGTGTTGGTACCTTAACATGTGTATGTATGCATGTGTGTTGGCCCTCATAACTTAGCATGTGTGCTACTGATTTTGGGCCTTTTAGAGTTGCCCAAATTCATGTTTAGTACATCTTTCAATTGGTTTGCATGCTTGACTTGCTTACTTACATGTTTGCATTGTATTGCCATGTTGCATGTTAGTTGCCATGCTTAGGGTTGGCATCAGGTGACATGTCATGTTAGGCCTCTTGAAGTAAAGTATGATAGAGGTTTGGCACCCTTGTTTGCTTGATTGCCATTGCATGCATTTGAAATCAAGTTGCACTCTGATTCTTTGGGCCATCATGCATGGAATGTGTGATGGGTGGTCCGAGAATCGAGGCACATGCCCTTCGAGTCAATAAATGATAGGGAGTGTGTTTGGTGCATACATGCCTTGAATGCATTGCCATGCAAGTTTTGCCCTCTGCTGCTGTGAGTTGCAGGTTCTGCAGGTGTTAAGTGCCGACGGCCTTTTAGTGCGACGGCGTGAATTGGCAGCCGAAGATTCAATCAGTGCCGTGGCCACATCCTTCAAGCCGGTGGTGTGTATACCCCAGCCGGTGGTACTCCCAGGCCCTGAGAGGCACTCAGGGACTTTGGTAAGTTTCTAAGGAGGATAGCAGGGAAAACAGAGGCAATCCTTGCATGGCGGTTGCGATTCCGAGAGAGTCCCGGGCACCGCATTCATTTGGGCCCTCCTCACGAGGCATTTACTGTTTAATTAGATTAATATTTGTCTAATTAATTTAGTAATTTTGTAAATTTAATTAGCTAGAATAGTTAATATTTATTAAGTTCTGTATATTTATTTTGGTCCCTCCGAGTGAGGGCAAAGATTGTAATAAGTGTGGGTGCGTGGGCATGTATGTCTTCCAATCCTCATTCTTCTAACCCTTTTATTTATCCGCTTACAGTGGTAAAATAGGGGCATTTTAATTAGCATACCTTATGCAATGCATGCGTGCATTAATGGCATTTGTTTACCATGCATCGGGCTCGGCACAATCATGCAAACTGCATCGTAATTTCAATTCAAAATTAAATACGTGATAGTTGTTGCATCTCACGTGCCATGTTTAGGGTTAGCCGAGCCTGTTTAGATTACAATCCTGTATGTGTACATTGCCACTTAACATGAACTAGGTCATGCATGTTTGCTAACTAGTTTACTGTTTTGGCACGGAGTACGATGTAAGTTTTTATTGCTTTAGCATATCGCATGCGTGTGAATGTTCAACATGATAATAGGATTGCCATGCGGCTAAATGCTTACATGAGATAAACTGTTTGAATGCCTGTGGGTGGAGGTTGGATTGCCTGAGTTGGAACAACTCATTGAAATTCGAATTTTAGCCTACTTGCGAGTAGCACAAAAACCAACACGTTTTTCAAGACAAAACGGATACGCAATGTGTATTTCCAAATTAGGCAATCTAGTCTATACTTTTGTGTTGTGCGCATCACATAGTAATTCTAGGCTAATAATTGGAATAAGAGCATGTAATGTTTTCAAAAAAGGATATCACGGTTAGTAGAGGCCGGTCTTCGGACCGGGCGAAAGGGGGTGCTCATAGCTGACCTTCCTCGATCGTACCCAAGCTCCCGAGCCAAGTCACTTTGGTGATGACGGACATGTGGCCTTTGGCGCCGAGTCAGGGTTTCCTAAATTCCCCATTTTAAAAATATTTAGGTGGCGACTCTGTAATCTGGCAAAGCAGTCCATGTTTGGCACTACTTTTTCAAAAATATGTTTTTCTTCAAAACGATCTGCCAGATTTGGACTCTTTGGTTCAGATTTAGAACCGCGACACAAAAGGGAGTCCGAACTGTAGAGTGAAGCCCACGGGCGCGTCTACAAGTAGCATTCGATAGATGGTCAATCACAAGATAGTCAATTACATCAATATACAATTTCATGACACTAATGTCTATGACACATTTCACTTTCCAATTATACGGATATGGCTCAGAACCTAGCCAAATAACTCAACAGGGGTTTCATCTCTTATTAAAAATATTACCAATTCAATAGGGATAACAAATCAAGTTAAACCTTTCTTATATCATAACGGATACACATGTTAGTGTTGTATCAATCTCAATCAAAATTCACTTCCATACTTCCCAATTGATACACATTTTAGTGATGTATCAAATCAAACAACAAATAATCCAGTAGATAAGCGTAAGAGCTGTATCAAAACTGTAATGGGCGAGCATATGAGCTGCGACCCCGGGTTCATCCCCTATCTTCCCTTAAACATTAACCGGTTTAGAGGTACATCCCGTATCTTCTCCTAAACCGTGGAGTACATCCCCTATCTCCTCCCATACACAAGTAATGCATATCAACACAGAGTCATATACACAATAAATCAATACATACATTTAATGTATTATTCCAACCTTTATACACAACAACCTAATCAATTGATTAGTTTCAGTTTTCCCTAATCCACATGCATTGTCTACAACAATCATGACTATCCCTCCACCGATAGCCCAAAACAGTTATTTCTAAACAGGAAATAAATGTCTCAACACATATATAAATCTCAATTTCAAAGATGAGTGGTTATTCCAACCTTTATACACAACAACCTAATCAATTGATTAGTTTCAGTTTTCCCTAATCCACATGCATTGTCTACAACAATCATGACTATCCTCCACCGATAGCCCAAAACAGTTATTTCTAAACAGGAAATAAATGTCTCAACACATATATAAATCTCAATTTCAAAGATGAGTGGTTAAATTACCCAACTACATCATTTAATCTCATAACTTCCTAATATTATGAATTTAATCAATTTCCACACCTTTTCCAAAATTAATTATATGAATTAATTTTATTACAACAATTAGGGCTTTTTAAATTATAAATCAAACCCTAGCTTTTCTCAATATTACCAAATAAACCCAACATATCAGAAATACCAAAACTTAGGATTAAAACCTATAAGATGGAGTAGGAAATCCCTACCTCGAAGAAATTAACCCGAATGAAGAATACGTAGATGAAGCCCCAAACTCCAAAGTGCTCCAAACCACCAAAAGTTCAGATTAAACTGAAGCCCTCGACTCACACTCTCTTATTAACAAAGCAACTAGGGTAGAATCACACTCTAAATAGATCAAATCTAAGAGAGAAGATAGGGGAGAGAGAAGTCGGACCTTAGGGTTTGGAATCCAAAAAGATCAAGAAAAACTGTTTAAAACCCGCTGCTGCCTATATAAACTGGAGAGGCTCGCTCGAGCGAAGACTTGGTCGCTCGAGCGACCAGACACAAGAAATCCACGCTCGAGCGAAGAAAAGCTCGCTCGAGCCAAAAACTCGATGCTTCAGGTCTGCAACCCAGAAGCTCGCTCGAGCGAAAACTCTCGCTCGAGCGAGAACTCGAACATACACCTCGCTCGAGCAAGAAACACAACTCTCAGGTCCTAAGCCCAGACGCAGACTCTCGCTCGAGCGACCAAACCCTGGCTCGAGCGAAGACAAAAACAACAGCTCGCTCGAGCGACCAACTCCTCGCTCGAGCGAAGGTCCAAAAATCTGGACAGCAACACTTGGTTTCCAACCCAACCAACCTGTAACAAACCTGCCCAACACAACCCATAACTCAAAATAAGGAATTAAAGGGCAACAACAACAATAAAATAACAACTGAATCTACGGAACATAAGTCCGGGTACAACAACCAAAGGGGAAAAGACCGGGGTCGCTATAACCTCCCCCCTTAAAAGAATTTCGTCCCCGAAATTAAGCATAAGTTTTTGAAAACAGGTTTTTCTCAAATTCCAACAATATGACATTACAATAATAAACAAATTGACCCAAAACTGGCCATTCCATCTCTTATCAAGAGGCATCTCACAATATGTATATAAAACAACATATATTACAACCTGCATCAGTATTATGCATTTTTCCTTTCAATTTCAACAGTTTTCAATATCATATTCAATTTCATGATAGAACTCTAATTCAACAATATATTCAACATATTCAATGTTATACTAAACTTCCATTATGAGGCAAGTTCCAAAATATTTCCATTAAACCAAAACATTCTCAATGTTTTCCAACTTAAGACATATATAAAGTTCTTAAGTTCAACAATATTACAAAATCTAAATACAAGATTACAAATCAATAAACATGTCCGGATATTTCTCGCGGACTTCCAATTCACGTTCCCAAGTGGCTTCTTCCACCCCGTGATGTTTCCACAGAACCTTTACCAAAGGGGTTTTGCCTCGCAAAACTTGATCCCGCCTATCCAAGACCCGAACCGGTCTCTCCTCATACGAGACATCCTCTCAACCACTAAATCAGTCCAATCCAACACATGTGATGGATCCGGCTCATACTTCCGAAGCATACTCACATGAAACACGTCATGTACTCCGGACAACTGCGGTGGCAAAGCTAAACGATAGGCAGCCTCGCCAATCCTCTCAAGGATCTCAAAAGGACCAATGAACCGAGGGGACAACTTCCCGCTCTTCCCAAACCTCATCAATCCCCGCCTAGGTGATATCTTCAGAAAGACATGATCACCCACCTCAAACACCAAAGGTCTCCTCCTACGGTCGGCATAAGATTTCTGACGACTCTGGGCTGTAACAAGCCTCTTACGGATAAGCTCAACTTTCTCCGTCGTTTCTCACCAACTCCGGACCCAACAGAGGTGCATCACCCACCTCGGCCCAACAAACTGGAGATCTACACGGTCGGCCATACAAGCCTCAAACGGTGCCATACCGATACTGACTGGAAACTGTTGTTGTAGGCAAACTCCACTAATGGCAAGTGCCTCTCCCACGACCCACTGAAATCAAGAACACAACCCCGAAGCATATCCTCAAGGATCTGAATAGTACGCTCGGACTGCCCGTCAGTCTGAGGATGATAAGCCGTGCTAAAGGTCAACTTAGTGCCTAAGGCACTCTGCAAACTCTGCCACAACCTAGCAGTAAAACGAGGATCTCTATCTGAGACGATCGTCACTGGGACCCCGTGCAACCTCACTATGTCCCGAATGTACAAGTCGGCAAGATGATCTACCGAATCTCTCACGCGCATAGGAATGAAGTGCGCCGACTTAGTCAACCGGTCTACAACCACCCAAATAGCATCACTACCCCGCTGAGTCCTCGGAAGACCTACAACAAGTCCATAGTGACATGCTCCCACTTCCACTCGGCAATAGGCAAGGGTTGCAACAAACCCGCTGGCCTCTGATGTTCGGCCTTCACTTGCTGACAAGTAAGGCACTTAGACACGAACGCTGCCACATCTCTCTTCATACCCCGCCACCAAAACTGGCGACCCAAATCCCGATACATCTTAGTGCCTCCCGGATGCACCGCAAGGCGTGAATGATGAAACTCTCGGAGTACCTCCTCTCGGCAAGACTCCGGCACAAACAGACGGTCTCGGTATCTCACACTCAGGTCGGGATACACCGTCAAACCCTTCTCAACCTTCCCACTGGAGATCTTCTCTCGAAGGGATTCTACCTCAAGGTCACCCCTCTGAGCCTCTAACACTCGAGTCACAAGTGTAGGCTGCGCAACAACAGAAAACAAGGCCGCCGCCTCAACGGATTCGCCCAGAAGCAAATCAAACTCTCCAAGTGCACCCAACATCTCCCACTCCCGGATGGCTATACTAGCTATGTCACCAACAGATTTCCTGCTAAGGGCGTCGGCCACCACATTGGCCTTCCCCGGATGATAGTGCAACTCAAAGTCATAATCCCCAATGAACTCCATCCACCTCCTCTGCCTCAAGTTCAAGTCTTTCTGTGTGAACAGATATTTCAGACTCTTATGATCCGAGAATACCTCGAACCTCTCACCGTAAAGATAATGCCTCCAAATCTTCAAGGCAAATATCACAGCTGCTAACTCTAAATCATGCGTAGGGTAATTCTTCTCGTGAATTTTCAACTGACGTGAGCCATAGGCAACCACTTTCCCCTCTTGCATCAACACACAACCCAGACCCTCTCGTGAGGCGTCACAATAGACTGCATAACCCAACCCTCTCTCCGGAATAATCAAGACTGGAGCGGTGGTCAGTCTAACTTTCAACTCCTGAAACGACTTTTCACAAGTCTCACTCCATACAAATTTGACTCCCTTCCGAGTCAATCTAGTCAAAGGCGAAGCTAACCTGGAGAAATCCTTCACAAACCGGCGATAATACCCAGCTAATCCCAGAAAACTGCGGATCTCAAACACACTCTTAGGCTGTGCCCAATCTTGCACTGCCTCAGTCTTGGATGTATCAACTGACACCCCTTCCCCAGAAACTACATGGCCTAAGAACTTGACCTCTTCTAGCCAGAACTCACACTTCCCAAACTTAGCATAAAGCTTATGGGCTCTAAGTAACTCAAGCACCACTCTCAAGTGTTCCTCATGCTCCTCCTCCGAAGGTGAATAAATCAGAATGTCGTCCACGAAGACGACTACAAAACGATCTAAGAATTCCCGGAATATCCGGTTCATCAAATCCATAAACACTGCTGGTGCATTGGTGAGCCCAAATGGCATCACTAAAAACTCATAGTGGCCATACCGCGTACGGAATGCCGTCTTCGGAATGTCCTCCCCCTGACTCTCAACTGATGATAACCCGATCTCAAGTCTATCTTCGAGAAACAACGGGAACCCTTCAACTGATCGAACAAATCATCTATACGAGGCATAGGGTACTTATTCTTAACCGTAGCCTGATTCAATTTCCGGTAATCTATACACAGTCTCAAAGCACCACCTTTCTTTTTAACAAAGAGGGCCGGTGCTCCCCACGGCGAAACACTAGGACGGATATAGCCCTTATCTAGCAACTCCTGGAGCTGAATCTTCAACTCAACTAACTCGGCTGGGGCAAAACGATAAGGTGCCATAGAAATTGGCGCCGTGCCGGGCACTAGTCAATAGAGAACTCAATCTCTCGATGAGGTGGCAAACCAACAAGATCCTCGGGAAAGACGTCCGAGTACTCACAAACCACCCTTGGCAACACAATCTGGGTCTCATCACACTCACCACTCTCAAAGCTAGCAAGTAGACCACTAAGCTCACTCCGCCCTCGCGAACCATACCCCGGTGGCAAAACACTACCAACCCGGTCCCCCAGAAAATGAAAACACTCTCCGCCCACGGTACAACAAGTGACCCTCTGGCGATAGCAATCAATAACTGCCCGGTATGACGATAACCAGTCCATACCCAAAATAACATCAAAGCCCTTCATGGCATAACTACAAAAGGAAAATGGGATTCTATGATCATCGACCTCTATATCACAACCCCTAACACCTTGTTTCAAGATCAATTCACCCCCAAGAGGTGACACTACACAAATAGGAGACGCTAACTGAGCTAACTCCAACTCCAAAACAGATGCAAATGCAGCAGACACAAAGGAATGAGATGCACCCGTATCGATCAAAACACTAGCAACTGAATTGCAAAACAAGAAGGTACCTCTCACAACAGATAGAGCGGACAGATCCTGCGCGGTAACAGCATACACGCGCCCAGATGGCCTCTGATCAACCTGCTCACCCCTAGGAGCATAAGACTGCTGCACAGACTGGGACGATGAAGCCCCCTGATTGGCCCTCGAGGCCTGACCTGACTGAGCTGGCTGCTGACCCTGAGTCTGCCTCAAACCAGATGCACCAGATGTGCCACCCAACTGCGGGCAAAACCTCTTCATGTGCCCTGGCTGACCACACTGATAACACGAGAGCGGCTGGCCTCTACCCTGACTCTGGCTCTGAGATCGAGCCGAAGATGACGCTGCTCTCTGTCCTCCTCCCTTCTGTGGGCAAGCTGGAGACTTGTGGCCCAGCTGACCACACTTGAAACAGGTAATGTCTCCCTGGCTACCTTTCCCAGAACTAGCACTCGGTACTGGAAAAGTCGATCTAGAAAAGCTACCCTGAGACTGCTGAGGAGTGAAACCTCTCTGTCTCCTACCATCACTCTGCCCATCCTGACTCCTCTTGGAGCCCTTCTGCCCTTCCTCCTCCTCCTGCATCATAATCTCAGTATGGGCTGCAGCATCAACCAGACGCCCATAATCCCGAATCAAAGACCCTACTACTCTCAACTTGAGGCCACGCCTCAACTTCTTCTCAAACTCAATACAACGGCGTTCCTCCGACGCCACCAACTCAGGTGCAAACCTGGACAAACTAGTAAATGAGGCCTCAAACTCGGCCACTGATGAACTGTTCTGCTTAAGCTGGCAGAACTGATCTCTCAACTTCTCCCTAACTGCTGGAGATAAAAACCGCTCCTGGAAAGCATTCACAAAAGCCTCCCAAGTACCTCCGATACGACCCTTGGTGAACTTCCACCACTGACCCGCATCCCCCTTCAGCTGGAACGATGCCAAGGTCACTTTCAACCCCTCGTCTTCGATGCCAAGCATCTCAAACGTTTTCGTTGTCTGTTCGAGCCATTCATCTGCTTTAAGCGGCTCTTTCGGATCACCCACAAATTCGTCCGGATTGGACCGGAAGAACTCCCTCTTCAGAAAAGAAGGTCCTGCATCAGCAACAACAACCTGGGCTGATTCGCAGCCCTAAGAATGCCAATGACTCCCTGAATGCCCCTGCTATCTCTTGGGCCAAAGCACCCATAGCTGCTGGCCTACCGGCTCGGCCACATTGGCCTGGCCAACTCCCTCCTGTACTGCCGGAATCTCCTCTGGCACAGGCACCTCCTGCCTACCCGGCCTACCACGCCTACCGCGTCCTCGTCCTCGTCCTGACATCCTAAGAAAGGAAACAAAGACGTTAGCACATTAATAGATGTGCCGAAACTAAACACTCGCGTCCTAATGCATTGGACAACAGTAATTCATTCCACGTAAGCACATAATCACATAAGCACCTACGAATTTCATTCCTGGATGATAATAGTCCCGAAGCGTTACTATAGTTCCGGTTGGAAGCAGCATTGATCAAGTGCCTTTCCAACAAGACTACTAGAAACTCAAGGGTCCAATCAACATCCTAGAAACTACGTTCCATACCCACATAATCACATAAACATGTTATCATATAAGCATATAACAGTACAGCTAAGTCTCTATCAAACGAGACGAACCCATTGTGATACTAATCACTTCCCACGTACCCAAAGTATTCAAACCCGGTACGCTCTGATACCAAGTTGTAACGCCCTCAAAATTAAACCCATAATATATAAAATTAACATGCATCATTATAAGAAAACAAGAGTATTATTCCATTCATCAGAGTAAACTTATTAAAAGACATTACATGTAATAAAGAAAGTAAATGCCCTATGGGCTTACATCTTTCCAAGCCAACACTTGGACACAAAAATATGAGTACTAACTCATTTACAAGTTAAGCCCTTGGCTTGAGTCCATACATGTAATATCAAATAAAGCAAATAACAACTAATCTAAAGAGTCTTCAACTCTAAGTCCTCCCAAGCTAATTCCTTGGAGGTAGCCCATCACCTGAACCTGAAAATGATGTTCCCATATAGGTGAGCCACAGCCCAGTAGAAAAATACTAAACCAAGTATAAGAATTAACTAACAGTAGCATTCGATAGTTGGTCAATCACAAGATAGTCAATTACATCATCAATATACAATTTCATGACACTAATGTCTATGACACATTTCACTTCCCAATTATACGGATTGCTCAGAACCTGGCCAAATAACTCAACAGGGGTTTCATCTCTTATTAACAATATTACCAATTCAACAGGATAACAAATCAAGTTAAACCTTTCTTATATCATAACGGATACACATGTTAGTGTTGTATCAATCTCAATCAAAATCCTTCCATACTTTCCCAATTGATACACATTTTAGTGATGTATCAAATCAAACAACAAATAATCCAGTAGATAAGCATAAGAGCTATATCAAAACTGTAATGGGCGAGCATATGAGCTGCGACCCTGGGTTCATCCCCTATCTTCCCTTAAACATTAACCGGTTTAGAGTACATCCTCCTATCTTCCCCTAAACCGTGGAGTACATCCCCTATCTCCTCCCATACACAAGTAATGCATATAACACAGAGTCATATACACAATTAATTCAATACATAAATTTAATGTATTATTCCAACCTTTATACACAATCCTAATCAATTGATTAGTTTCAGTTTTCCCTAATCCACATGCATTGTCTACAACAATCATGACTATCCTCCACCGATAGCCCAAAACAGTTATTTCTAAACAGGAAATAAATGTCTCAACACATTATAATCTCAATTTCAAAGCTGAGTGGTTAAATTACCCAACTACAACATTTAATCTCATAACTTCCCATATCATGAATTAATCAATTTCTACACCTTTTCCAAAATTAATTATATGAATTAATTTTATTACAACAATTAGGGCTTTTTAAATTATAAAACAAACCCTAGCTTTCTCAATATTACCAAATAAACCCAACATATCAGAAATACCAAAACTTAGGATTAAAACCTATAAGATGGAGTAGGAAATCCCTACCTCGAAGAAATTAACCCGAATGAAGAATACGAGATGAAGCCCCAAACTCCAAAGTGCTCCAAACCACCAAAAGTTCAGATTAAACTGAAGCCCTCGACTCACACTCTCTTATTAACAAAGCAACTAGGGTAGAAACACCCTAAACTAGATGAAACCTAGGGAGAAGGTGTGTAGAGAGAGAGAAGTCGGACCTAGGGTTTGGAATCAAAAAGAGATAAAAAATGTTTAAAAACCCGCTGCTGCCTATTTAAACTGACAGGCTCGCTCGAGCGAAGACTTGGTCGCTCGAGCGACCAGACACAAGAAAACCCTCGCTCGAGCGAAGAAAAGCTCGCTCGAGCCAAAAACTCGATGCTTCAGGTCTGCAACCCAGAAGCTCGCTCGAGCGAAGAACTGCTCGCAGCGACCTCACAACACTCTCGCTCGCTCGAGCGAAGAAAAGCTCGCTCGAGCCAAGAAACACAACTCTCAGGTCCTAAGCCCAGACGCAGACTCTCGCTCGAGCGACCAAACCCTGGCTCGAGCGAAGACAAAACAACAGCTCGCTCGAGCGACCAACTCCTCGCTCGAGCGAAGGTCCAAAAATCTGGACAGCAACACTTGGTTTCCAACCCAACCAACCTGTAACAAACCTGCCCAACACAACCCATAACTCAAAATAAGAATTAAAGGACAACAACAACAATAAAATAACAACTGAATCTACGGAACATAAGTCCGGATACAACAACCAAATGGGAAAAGACCGGGGTCGCTATAACCTCCCCCCCTTAAAAGAATTTCGTCCCCGAAATTAAGCATAAGTTTTTGAAAACAGTTTTTCTCAAATTCCAACAATATGACATTACAATAGAACAACTTGACCCAATACTGGTCCATTCATCTCTTATCAAGAGGCATCTCACAATATGTATAAAACAACATATATTACAACCTGCATCAATATTATGCATTTTTCCTTTCAATTTCAACAGTTTTCAATATCATATTCAATTTCATGATAGATCTAATTCAACAATATATTCAACATATTCAATGTTATACCAAACTTCCATTATAGGCAAGTTCAAAATATTCATTAAACCAAAACATTCTCAATGTTTTCCAACTTAAGACATATATAAAGTCTTAAGTTCAACAATATTACAAAATCTAAATACAAGATTACAAATCAATAAACATGTCCGGATATTTCTCGCGGACTTCCAATCACGTTCCCAAGTGGCTTCTTCCACCCCGTGATGTTTCCACAGAACCTTTACCAAAGGGATGGTTTTGCCTCGCAAAACTTGATCCCGCCTATCCAAGACCCGAACCGGTCTCTCCTCATACGAGACATCCTCGTCAACCACTAAATCAGTCCAATCCAACACATGTGATGGATCCGGCTCATACTTCCGAAGCATACTCACATGAAACACGTCATGTACTCCGGACAACTGCGGTGGCAAAGCTAAACGATAAGCAGCCTCGCCAATCCTCTCAAGGATCTCAAAAGGACCAATGAACCGAGGGGACAACTTCCCGCTCTTCCCAAACCTCATCAATCCCCCTAGGTGATATCTTCAGAAAGACATGATCACCCACCTCAAACACCAAAGGTCTCCTCCTACGGTCGGCATAAGATTTCTGACGACTCTGGGCTGTAACAAGCCTCTTACGGATAAGCTCAACTTTCTCCGTCGTTTCCCTCACCAACTCCGGACCCAACAAGGTGCATCACCCACCTCGGCCCAACAAACTGGAGATCTACACGGTCGGCCATACAAGGCCTCAAACGGTGCCATACCGATACTAGACTGGAAACTGTTGTTGTAGGCAAACTCCACTAATGGCAAGTGCCTCTCCCACGACCCACTGAAATCAAGAACACAACCCCGAAGCATATCCTCAAGGATCTGAATAGTACGCTCGGACTGCCCGTCAGTCTGAGGATGATAAGCCGTGCTAAAGGTCAACTTAGTGCCTAAGGCACTCTGCAAACTCTGCCACAACCTAGCAGTAAAACGAGGATCTCTATCTGAGACGATCGTCACTGGGACCCCGTGCAACCTCACTATGTCCCGAATGTACAAGTCGGCAAGATGATCTACCGAATCTCTCACGCGCATAGGAATGAAGTGCGCCGACTTAGTCAACCGGTCTACAACCACCCAAATAGCATCACTACCCCGCTGAGTCCTCGGAAGACCTACAACGAAGTCCATAGTGACATGCTCCCACTTCCACTCGGCAATAGGCAAGGGTTGCAACAAACCCGCTGGCCTCTGATGTTCGGCCTTCACTTGCTGACAAGTAAGGCACTTAGACACGAAAGCTGCCACATCTCTCTTCATACCCCGCCACCAAAACTGGCGACCCAAATCCCGATACATCTTAGTGCCTCCCGGATGCACCGCAAGGCGTGAATGATGAAACTCTCGGAGTACCTCCTCTCGGCAAGACTCCGGCACAAACAGACGGTCTCGGTATCTCACACTCAGGTCGGGATACACCGTCAAACCCTTCTCAACCTTCCCACTGGAGATCTTCTCTCGAAGGGATTCTACCTCAAGGTCACCCCTCTGAGCCTCTAACACTCGAGTCACAAGTGTAGGCTGCGCAACAACAGAAAACAAGGCCGCAGCCTCAACGGATTCGCCCAGAAGCAAATCAAACTCTCCAAGTGCACCCAACATCTCCCACTCCCGGATGGCTATACTAGCTATGTCACCAACAGATTTCCTGCTAAGGGCGTCGGCCACCACATTGGCCTTCCCCGGATGATAGTGCAACTCAAGTCATAATCCCAATGAACTCCATCCACCTCCTCTGCCTCAAGTTCAAGTCTTTCTGTGTGTAACAGATATTTCAGACTCTTATGATCCGAGAATACCTCGAACCTCTCACCGTAAAGATAATGCCTCCAAATCTTCAAGGCAAATATCACAGCTGCTAACTCTAAATCATGCGTAGGGTAATTCTTCTCGTGAATTTTCAACTGACGTGAGCCATAGGCAACCACTTTCCCCTCTTGCATCAACACACAACCCAGACCCTCTCGTGAGGCGTCACAATAGACTGCATAACCCAACCCTCTCTCCGGAATAATCAAGACTGGAGCGGTGGTCAGTCTAACTTTCAACTCCTGAAACGACTTTTCACAAGTCTCACTCCATACAAATTTGACTCCCTTCCGAGTCAATCTAGTCAAAGGCGAAGCTAACCTGGAGAAATCCTTCACAAACCGGCGATAATACCCAGCTAATCCCAGAAAACTGCGGATCTCAAACACACTCTTAGGCTGTGCCCAATCTTGCACTGCCTCAGTCTTGGATGTATCAACAGACACCCTTCCCCAGAAACTACATGGCCTAAGAACTTGACCTCTTCTAGCCAGAACTCACACTTCCCAAACTTAGCATAAAGCTTATGGGCTCTAAGTAACTCAAGCACCACTCTCAAGTGTTCCTTGCTCCTCCTCCGAAGGTGAATAAATCAGAATGTCGTCCACGAAGACGACTACAAAACGATCTAAGAATTCCCGGAATATCCGGTTCATCAAATCCATAAACACTGCCGGTGCATTGGTGAGCCCAAATGGCATCACCAAAACTCATAGTGGCCATACCGCGTACGGAATGCCGTCTTCGGAATATCCTCCTCCCTGACTCTCAACTGATGATAACCCGATCTCAAATCTATCTTAGAGAAACAACGGGAACCCTTCAACTGATCGAACAAATCATCTATACGAGGCATAGGGTACTTATTCTTAACCGTAGCCCGATTCAATTTCCGGTAATCTATACAAGTCTCAAAGCACCACCTTTCTTTTTAACAAAGAGGGCCGGTGCTCCCCACGGCGAAACACTAGGACGGATATAGCCCTTATCTAGCAACTCCTGGAGCTGAATCTTCAACTCAACTAACTCGGCTGGGGCAAAACGATAAGGTGCCATAGAAATTGGCGCCGTGCCGGGCACTAGTCAATAGAGAACTCAATCTCTCGTGAGGTGGCAAACCAACAAGATCCTCGGGAAAGACGTCCGAGTACTCACAAACCACCTTGGCAACACAATCTGGGTCTCATCACACTCACACTCACTCAAAGCTAGCAAGTAGACCACTAAGCTCACTCCGCCCTCGCGAACATACCCGGTGGCAAAACACTACCAACCCGGTCCCCCAGAAAATGAAAACACTCTCCGCCCACGGTACAACAAGTGACCCTCTGGCGATAGCAATCAATAACTGCCCGGTATGACGATAACCAGTCCATACCCAAAATAACATCGAAGCCCTTCATAGGCATAACTACAAAAGGAAAATGGGATTCTATGATCATCGACCTCTATATCACAACCCCTAACACCTTGTTTCAAGATCAATTCACCCCCAAGAGGTGACACTACACAAATAGGAGATGCTAACTGAGCTAACTCCAACTCCAAAACAGATGCAAATGCAGCAGACACAAAGGAATGAGATGCACCCGTATCGATCAAAACACTAGCAACTGAATTGCAAAACAAGAAGGTACCTCTCACACAGATGGAGCCGGTACAAGATCCTGCGCGGTAACAGCATACACGCGCCCAGATGGCCTCTGATCAACCTGCTCACCCCTAGGAGCATAAGACTGCTGCACAGACTGGGACGATGAAGCCCCCTGATTGGCCCTCGAGGCCTGACCTGACTGAGCTGGCTGCTGACCCTGAGTCTGCCTCAAACCAGATGCACCAGATGTGCCACCAACTGCGGGCAAACCTCTTCATGTGCCCTGGCTGACCACACTGATAACACGAGAGCGGCTGGCCTCTACCCTGACTCTGGCTCTGAGATCGAGCCGAAGATGACGCTGCTCTCTGTCTCCTCCCTCTCTGAGGCAAACTGGAGACTTGTGGCCCAGCTGACCACACTTGAAACAGGTAATGTCTCCCTGGCTGCCTTTCCCAGAACTAGCACTCGGCTGGAAAAGTCGATCTAGAAAAGCTACCCTGAGACTGCTGAGGAGTGAAACCTCTCTGTCTCCTACCATCACTCTGCCATCCTGACTCCTCTTGGAGCCCTTGCCCTTCCTCCTCCTCCTGCATCATAATCTCAGTATGGGCTGCAGCATCAACCAGACGCCCATAATCCCGAATCAAGACCCCTACTCTCAACTTGAGGCCACGCCTCAACTTCTTCTCAAACTCAATACAACGGCGTTCCTCCGACGCCACCAACTCAGGTGCAAACCTGGACAAACTAGTAAATGAGGCCTCAAACTCGGCCACTGATGAACTGTTCTGCTTAAGCTGGCAGAACTGATCTCTCAACTTCTCCTAACTGCTGGAGATAAAACCGCTCCTGGAAAGCATTCACAAAAGCCTCCCAAGTACCTCCGATACGACCCTTGGTGAACTTCCACCACTGACCCGCATCCCCCTTCAGCTGGAAAGATGCCAAGGTCACTTTCAACCCCTCGTCTTCGATGCCAAGCATCTCAAACGTTTTCGTTGTCTGTTCGAGCCATTCATCTGCCTTAAGCGGCTCTTTAGGATCACCCACAAATTCGTCCGGATTGGACCGGAAGAACTCCCTCTTCAGAAAAGAAGGTCCTGCATCCAACAACAACCTGGCTGATTCTCAGCCCTAAGAATGCCACTGACTCCCTGAATGCCCCTGCTATCTCTCGGGCTAAAGCGCCCATAGCTGCTGGCCTACTGGCTCGGCCACATTGGCCTGGCCAACTCCCTCCTGTACTGCCGGAATCTCCTCTGGCACAGGCACCTCCTGCCTACCCGGCCTACCACGCCTACCGCGTCCTCGTCCTCGTCCTGACATCCTAAAAAGGAAACAAAGACGTTAGCACATTAATAGTGCCGAAACTAAACACTCGCGTCCTAATGCATTGGACAACAATAATTCATTCCACGTAAGCACATAATCACATAAGCACCTACGAATTTCATTCCTGGATGATAATAGTCCCGAAGCGTTACTATAGTTCCGGTTGGAAGCAGCATTGATCAAGTGCCTTTCCAACAAGACTACTAGAAACTCAAGGGTCCAATCAACATCCTCGAAACTACGTTCCATACCCACATAATCACATAAACATGTTATCATGTAAGCATATAACATTACACTAAGTCTCTATCAAACGAGACGAACCCATTGTGATACTAATCACTTCCCACGTACCCAAAGTATTCAAACCCGGTACGCTCTGATACCAAGTTGTAACGCCCTCAAAATTAAACCCATAATATATAAAATTAACATGCATTTATAAGAAAACAAAGTATTATTCCATTCATCAGAGTAAACTTATTAAAGACATTACATGTAATAAAGAAAGTAAATGCCCTATGGGCTTACATCTTTCCAAGCCAACACTTGGACACAAAAATATGAGTACTAACTCATTTACAAGTTAAGCCCTTGGCTTGAGTCCATACATGTAATATCAAATAAAGCAAATAACAACTAATCTAAAATGAGTCTTCAACTCTAAGTCCTCCCAAGCTAATCCTTGGAGGTAGCCCATCACCTGAACCTGAAAATGATGTTCCCATATAGGGTGAGCCACAGCCCAGTAGAAAAATACTAAACCAAGTATAAGAATTAACTAAAGCAGTAGCATTCGATAGTGGTCAATCACAAGATAGTCAATTACATCAATATACAATTTCATGACACTAATGTCTATGACACATTTCACTTTCCCAATTATACGGATATGGCTCAGAACCTGGCCAAATAACTCAACAGGGGTTTCATCTCTTATTAACAATATTACCAATTCAACAGGGATAACAAATCAAGTTAAACCTTTCTTATATCATAACGGATACACATGTTAGTGTTGTATCAATCTCAATCAAAATTCACTTCCATACTTCCCAATTGATACACATTTTAGTGATGTATCAAATCAAACAACAAATAATCCAGTAGATAAGCATAAGAGCTGTATCAAAACTGTAATGGGCGAGCATATGAGCTGCGACCCTGGGTTCATCCCCTATCTTCCCTTAAACATTAACCGGTTTAGAGGTACATCCCCTATCTTCCCCTAAACCGTGGAGTACATCCCCTATCTCCTCCCATACACAAGTACATATACACAGTCATATAGCATATAATACATATACACAATTCAATACATAAATTTAATGTATTATTCCAACCTTTATACACAAATCCTAATCAATTGATTAGTTTCAGTTTTCCCTAATCCACATGCATTGTCTACAACAATCATGACTATCCTCCACCGATAGCCCAAAACAGTTATTTCTAAACAGGAAATAAATGTCTCAACACATATATAATCTCAATTTCAAAGCTGAGTGGTTAAATTACCCAACTACAACATTTAATCTCATAACTTCCCAATATCATGAATTTAATCAATTTCTACACCTTTTCCAAAATTAATTATATGAATTAATTTTATTACAACAATTAGGGCTTTTTAAATTATAAAACAAACCCTAGCTTTTCTCAATATTACCAAATAACCCAACATATCAGAAATACCAAAACTTAGGATTAAAACCTATAAGATGGAGTAGGAAATCCCTACCTCGAAAAATTAACCCGAATGAAGAATACGCAGATGAAGCCCAAACTCCAAAGTGCTCCAAACCACCAAAAGTTCAGATTAAACTGAAGCCCTCGACTCACACTCTCTTTTAATAAAGCAACTAGGGTAGAAACACCCTAAAACTAGATGAAACCTAGGGTAGAAGGTGTGTAGAGGAAGAGAGAAGTCGGACCTAGGGTTTGAATCAAAAAAGAGATAAAAAATGATTAAAAACCCCTGCTGCCTATTTAAACTGACAGGCTCGCTCGAGCGAAGACTTGGTCGCTCGAGCGACCAGACACAAGAAACCTCGCTCGAGCGAAGAAAAGCTCGCTCGAGCCAAAACTCGATGCTTCAGGTCTGCAACCCAGAAGCACGCTCGAGCGAAATGCTCGCTCGAGCGAAGAACTCGAAAACATACACCTCGCTCGCTCGAGCGAAGGAAAGCTCGCTCGAGCCAAGAAACACAACTCTCAGGTCCTAAGCCAGACGCAGACTCTCGCTCGAGCGACCAAACCCTGGCTCGAGCGAAGACAAAACAACAGCTCGCTCGAGCGACCAACTCCTCGCTCGAGCGAAGGTCCAAAAATCTGGACAGCAACACTTGGTTTCCAACCCAACCAACCTGTAACAAACCTGCCCAACACAACCCATAACTCAAAATAAGAATTAAAGGACAACAACAACAATAAAATAACAACTGAATCTACGGAACATAAGTCCGGATACAACAACCAAATGGGAAAAGACCGGGGTCGCTATAACCTCCCCCCCTTAAAAGAATTTCGTCCCCGAAATTAAGCATAAGTTTTGAAAACAGGTTTTTCTCAAATTCCAACAATATGACATTACAATAGTAACAACTTGACCCAAACTGGCCATTCATCTCTTATCAAGAGGCATCTCACAATATGTATAAAACAACATATATTACAACTGCATCAGTATTATGCATTTTTCCTTTCTTTCAATTTCAACAGTTTTCATATCATATTCAATTTCATGATAAATTCTAATTCAACAATATATTCAACATATAATGTTACACCAAACTTCCATTATGAGCAAGTTTCAAATATTCCATTAAACCAAAACATTCTCAATGTTTTCCAACTTAAGACATATATAAATCTTAAGTTCAACAATATTACAAAATCTAAATACAAGATTATAAATCAATAAACATGTCCGGATATTTCTCGCGGACTTCCAATCACGTTCCCAAGTGGCTTCTTCCACCCCGTGATGTTTCCAAAGAACCTTTACCAAAGGGATGGTTTGCCTCGCAAAACTTGATCCCGCCTATCCAAGACCCGAACCGGTCTCTCCTCATACGAGACATCCTCGTCAACCACTAAATCAGTCCAATCCAACACATGTGATGGATCCGGCTCATACTTCCGAAGCATACTCACATGAAACACGTCATGTACTCCGGACAACTGCGGTGGCAAAGCTAAACGATAGGCAGCCTCGCCAATCCTCTCAAGGATCTCAAAAGGACCAATGAACCGAGGGGACAACTTCCCGCTCTTCCCAAACCTCATCAATCCCCGTCTAGGTGATATCTTCAGAAAGACATGATCACCCACCTCAAACACCAAAGGTCTCCTCCTACGGTCGGCATAAGATTTCTGACGACTCTGGGCTGTAACAAGCCTCTTACGGATAAGCTCAACTTTCTCCGTCGTTTCCCTCACCAACTCCGGACCCAACAGAGGTGCATCCCCCACCTCGGCCCAACAAACTGGAGATCTACACGGTCGGCCATACAAGGCCTCAAACGGTGCCATACCGATACTAGACTGGAAACTGTTGTTGTAGGCAAATCCACCAAAGGCAAGTGCCTCTCCCACGACCCACTGAAATCAAGAACACAACCCCGAAGCATATCCTCAAGGATCTGAATAGTACGCTCGGACTGCCCGTCAGTCTGAGGATGATAAGCCGTGCTAAAGGTCAACTTAGTGCCTAAGGCACTCTGCAAACTCTGCCACAACCTAGCAGTAAAACGAGGATCTCTATCTGAGACGATCGTCACTGGGACCCCGTGCAACCTCACTATGTCCCGAATGTACAAGTCGGCAAGATGATCTACCGAATCTCTCACGCGCATAGGAATGAAGTGCGCCGACTTAGTCAACCGGTCTACAACCACCCAAATAGCATCACTACCCCGCTGAGTCCTCGGAAGACCCACAACGAAGTCCATAGTGACATGCTCCCACTTCCACTCGGCAATAGGCAAGGGTTGCAACAAACCCGCTGGCCTCTGATGTTCGGCCTTCACTTGCTGACAAGTAAGGCACTTAGACACGAACGCTGCCACATCTCTCTTCATACCCCGCCACCAAAACTGGCGACCCAAATCCCGATACATCTTAGTGCCTCCCGGATGCACCGCAAGGCGTGAATGATGAAACTCTCGGAGTACCTCCTCTCGGCAAGACTCCGGCACAAACAGACGGTCTCGGTATCTCACACTCAGGTCGGGATACACCGTCAAACCCTTCTCAACCTTCCCACTGGAGATCTTCTCTCGAAGGGATTCTACCTCAAGGTCACCCCTCTGAGCCTCTAACACTCGAGTCACAAGTGTAGGCTGCGCAACAACAGAAAACAAGGCCGCGCCTCAACGGATTCGCCCAGAAGCAAATCAAACTCCCAAGTGCACCCAACATCTCCCACTCCCGGATGGCTATACTAGCTATGTCACCAACAGATTTCCTGCTAAGGGCGTCGGCCACCACATTGGCCTTCCCCGGATGATAATGCAACTCAAAGTCATAATCCCGAACTCCATCCACCTCCTCTGCCTCAAGTTCAAGTCTTTCTGTGTGAACAGATATTTCAGACTCTTATGATCCGAGAATACCTCGAACCTCTCACCGTAAAGATAATGCCTCCAAATCTTCAAGGCAAATATCACAGCTGCTAACTCTAAATCATGCGTAGGGTAATTCTTCTCGTGAATTTTCAACTGACGTGAGCCATAGGCAACCACTTTCCCCTCTTGCATCAACACACAACCCAGACCCTCTCGTGAGGCGTCACAATAGACTGCATAACCCAACCCTCTCTCCGGAATAATCAAACTGGAGCGGTGGTCAGTCTAACTTCAACTCCTGAAACGACTTTTCACAAGTCTCACTCCATACAAATTTGACTCCCTTCCGAGTCAATCTAGTCAAAGGCGAAGCTAACCTGGAGAAATCCTTCACAAACCGGCGATAATACCCAGCTAATCCCAGAAAACTGCGGATCTCAAACACACTCTTAGGCTGTGCCCAATCTTGCACTGCCTCAGTCTTGGATGTATCAACAGACACTCCTTCCCCAGAAACCACATGGCCTAAGAACTTGACCTCTTCTAGCCAGAACTCACACTTCCCAAACTTAGCATAAAGCTTATGGGCTCTAAGTAACTCAAGCACCACTCTCAAGTGTTCCTCATGCTCCTCCTCCGAAGGTGAATAAATCAGAATGTCGTCCACGAAGACGACTACAAAACGATCTAAGAATTCCCGGAATATCCGGTTCATCAAATCCATAAACACTGCCGGTGCATTGGTGAGCCCAAATGGCATCACCAGAAACTCATAGTGGCCATACCGCGTACGGAATGCCGTCTTCGGAATATCCTCCTCCCTGACTCTCAACTGGTGGTAACCCGATCTCAAATCTATCTTAGAGAAACAACGGGAACCCTTCAACTGATCGAACAATCATCTATACGAGGCATAGGGTACTTATTCTTAACCGTAGCCCGATTCAATTTCCGGTAATCTATACAAGTCTCAAAGCACCACCTTTCTTTTTAACAAAGAGGGCCGGTGCTCCCCACGGCGAAACACTAGGACGGATATAGCCCTTATCTAGCAACTCCTGGAGCTGAATCTTCAACTCAACTAACTCGGCTGGGGCAAAACGATAAGGTGCCATAGAAATTGGCGCCGTGCCGGGCACTAAGTCAATAGAGAACTCAATCTCTCGATGGTGGCAAACCAACAAGATCCTCGGGAAAGACGTCCGAGTACTCACAAACCACCTTGGCAACACAATCTGGGTCTCATCACACTCACCACTCTCAAAGCTAGCAAGTAGACCACTAAGCTCACTCCGCCCTCGCGAACATACCCCGGTGGCAAAACACTACCAACCCGGTCCCCAGAAAATGAAAACACTCTCCGCCCACGGTACAACAAGTGACCCTCTGGCGATAGCAATCAATAACTGCCCGGTATGACGATAACCAGTCCATACCCAAAATAACATCGAAGCCCTTCATAGGCATAACTACAAAGGAAAATGGGATTCTATGATCATCGACCTCTATATCACAACCCCTAACACCTTGTTTCAAGATCAATTCACCCCCAAGAGGTGACACTACACAAATAGGAGACGCTAACTGAGCTAACTCCAACTCCAAAACAGATGCAAATGCAGCAGACACAAAGGAATGAGATGCACCCGTATCATCAAAACACTAGCAACTGAATTGCAAAACAAGAAGGTACCTCTCACAACAGATGGAGCCGGTACAAGATCCTGCGCGGTAACAGCATACACGCGCCCAGATGGCCTCTGATCAACCTGCTCACCCCTAGGAGCATAAGACTGCTGCACAGACTGGGACGATGAAGCCCCCTGATTGGCCCTCGAGGCCTGACCCGACTGAGCTGGCTGCTGACCCTGAGTCTGCCTCAAACCAGATGCACCAGATGTGCCACCCAACTGCGGGCAAACCTCTTCATGTGCCCTGGCTGACCACACTGATAACACGAGAGCGGCTGGCCTCTACCCTGACTCTGGCTCTGAGATCGAGCCGAAGATGACGCTGCTCTCTGTCCTCCTCCCTTCTGAGGGCAAACTGGAGACTTGTGGCCCAGCTGACCACACTTGAAACAGGTAATGTCTCCCTGGCTACCTTTCCCAGAACTAGCACTCGGTACTGGAAAAGTCGATCTAGAAAAGCTACCCTGAGACTGCTGAGGAGTGAAACCTCTCTGTCTCCTACCATCACTCTGCCATCCTGACTCCTCTTGGAGCCCTTCTGCCCTTCCTCCTCCTCCTCCTGCATCATAATCTCAGTATGGGCTGCAGCATCAACCAGACGCCCATAATCCCGAATCAAGACCCTACTACTCTCAACTTGAGGCCACGCCTCAACTTCTTCTCAAACTCAATACAACGGCGTTCCTCCGACGCCACCAACTCAGGTGCAAACCTGGACAAACTAGTAAATGAGGCCTCAAACTCGGCCACTGAAACTGTTCTGCTTAAGCTGGCAGAACTGATCTCTCAACTTCTCCCTAACTGCTGGAGATAAAAACCGCTCCTGGAAAGCATTCACAAAAGCCTCCCAAGTACCTCCTATACGACCCTTGTGAACTTCCACCACTGACCCGCATCCCCCTTCAGCTGGAACGATGCCAAGGTCACTTCAACCCCTCGTCTTCGATGCCAAGCATCTCAAACGTTTCGTTGTCTGTTCGAGCCATTCATCTGCCTTAAGCGGCTCTTTAGGATCACCCACAAATTCGTCCGGATTGACCGGAAGAACTCCCTCTTCAGAAAAGAAGGTCCTGCATCCAACAACAACCTGAGCCTGATTCTCAGCTCTGAGAATGCCACTGACTCCCTGAATGCCCCTGCTATCTCTCGGGCTAAAGCGCCCATAGCCTGCTGGCCTACTGGCTCGGCCACATTGGCCTGGCCAACTCCCTCCTGTACTGCCGGAATCTCCTCTGGCACAGGCACCTCCTGCCTACCCGGCCTACCACGCCTACCGCGTCCTCGTCCTCGTCCTGACATCCTAAGAAAGGAAACAAAGACGTTAGCACATTAATAATGTGCCGAAGCTAAACACTCGCGTCCTAATGCATTGGACAACAATAATTCATTCCACGTAAGCACATAATCACATAAGCACCTACGAATTTCATTCCTGGATGATAATAGTCCCGAAGCGTTACTATAGTTCCGGTTGGAAGCAGCATTGATCAAGTGCCTTTCCAACAAGACTACTAGAAACTCAAGGGTCCAATCAACATCCTAGAAACTACGTTCCATACCCACATAATCACATAAACATGTTATCATATAAGCATATAACAGTACAGCTAAGTCTCTATCAAACGAGACGAACCCATTGTGATACTAATCACTTCCCACGTACCCAAAGTATTCAAACCCGGTACGCTCTGATACCAAGTTGTAACGCCCTCAAAATTAAACCCATAATATATAAATTAACATGCATCATTATAAGAAAACAAGAGTATTATTCCATTCATCAGAGTAAACTTATTAAAAGACATTACATGTAATAAAGAAAGTAAATGCCCTATGGGCTTACATCTTTCCAAGCCAACACTTGGACACAAAAATATGAGTACTAACTCATTTACAAGTTAAGCCTTGGCTTGAGTCCATACATGTAATATCAAATAAAGCAAATAACAACTAATCTAAAATGAGTCTTCAACTCTAAGTCCTCCCAAGCTAATTCCTTGGAGGTAGCCCATCACCTGAACCTGAAAATGATGTTCCCATATAGGGTGAGCCACAGCCCAGTAGAAAATACTAAACCAAGTATAAGAATTAACTAAAGCAGTAGCATTCGATAGTGGTCAATCACAAGATAGTCAATTACATCAATTACAATTTCATGACACTAATGTCTATGACACTTTCACTTTCCAATTATACGGATATGGCTCAGAACCTGGCCAAATAACTCAACAGGGTTTCATCTCTTATTAACAATATTACCAATTCAACAGGGATAACAAATCAAGTTAAACCTTTCTTATATCATAACGGATACACATGTTAGTGTTGTATCAATCTCAATCAAAACTCACTTCCATACTTCCCAATTGATACACATTTTAGTGATGTATCAAATCAAACAACAAATAATCCAGTAGATAAGCATAAGAGCTATATCAAAACTGTAATGGGCGAGCATATGAGCTGCGACCCTGGGTTCATCCCCTATCTTCCCTTAAACATTAACCGGTTTAGAGGTACATCCCCTATCTTCCCCTAAACCGTGGAGTACATCCCCTATCTCCTCCCATACACAAGTATGCATATAAAACAGAGTCATATACACAATAATTCAATACATAAATTTAATGTATTATTCCAACCTTTATACACAACATCCTAATCAATTGATTAGTTTCAGTTTTCCCTAATCCACATGCATTGTCTACAACAATCATGACTATCCTCCACCGATAGCCCAAAAAGTTATTTCTAAACAGGAAATAAATGTCTCAACACATATATAATCTCAATTTCAAAGCTGAGTGGTTAAATTACCCAACTACAACATTTAATCTCATAACTTCCCAATATCATGAATTTAATCAATTTCTACACCTTTTCCAAAATTAATTATATGAATTAATTTTATTACAACAATTAGGGCTTTTTAAATTATAAAACAACCCTAGCTTTTCTCAATATTACCAAATAAACCCAACATATCAGAAATACCAAACTTAGGATTAAAACCTATAAGATGGAGTAGGAAATCCCACCTCGAAGAAATTAACCCGAATGAAGAATACGCAGATGAAGCCCCAAACTCCAAAGTGCTCCAAACCACCAAAAGTTCAGATTAAACTGAAGCCCTCGACTCACACTCTCTTATTAACAAAGCAACTAGGGTAGAAACACCCTAAACTAGATGAAACCTAGGGTAGAAGGTGTGTAGGGAAGAGAGAAGTCGGACCTAGGGTTTGAATCAAAAAGAAGATAAAAAATGATTAAAAACCGCTGCTGCCTATTTAAACTGACAGGCTCGCTCGAGCGAAGACTTGGTCGCTCGAGCGACCAGACACAGAAAACCCTCGCTCGAGCGAAGAAAGCTCGCTCGAGCCAAAACTCGATGCTTCAGGTCTGCAACCCAAAGCACGCTCGAGCGAAGACTGCTCGCTCGAGCGAAGAACTCGAAAACATACACCTCGCTCGCTCGAGCGAAGAAAAGCTCGCTCGAGCCAAGAAACACAACTCTCAGGTCCTAAGCCCAGACGCAGGCTCTCGCTCGAGCGACCAAACCCTAGCTCGAGCGAAGAACAAAAACAACAGCTCGCTCGAGCGACCAACTCCTCGCTCGAGCGAAGGTCCAAAAATCTGGACAGCAACACTTGGTTTCCAACCCAACCAACCTGTAACAAACCTGCCCAACACAACCCATAACTCAAAATAAGGAATTAAAGGGCAACAACAACAATAAAATAACAACTGAATCTACGGAACATAAGTCCGGGTACAACAACCAAATGGGAAAAGACCGGGGTCGCTATAACCTCCCCCCCTTAAAAGAATTTCGTCCCCGAAATTAAGCATAAGTTTTTGAAACAGGTTTTTCTCAAATTCCAACAATATGACATTACAATAGTAAACAACTTGACCCAAACTGGCCATTCATCTCTTATCAGAGGCATCTCACAATATGTTATAAAACAACATATATTACAACTGCATCAGTATTATGCATTTTTCCTTTCAATTTCAACAGTTTTCATATCATATTCAATTTCATGATAGAATTCTAATTCAACAATATATTCAACATATTCAATGTTAAACCAAACTTCCATTATGAGGCAAGTTCCAAAATATTCCATTAAACCAAAACATTCTCAATGTTTTCCAACTTAAGACATATATAAAATTCTTAAGTTCAACATATTACAAAATCTATATAGATTATAAATCAATAAACATGTCCGGATATTTCTCGCGGACTTCCAATTCACCACGTTCCCAAGTGGCTTCTCCACCCCGTGATGTTTCCAAAGAACCTTCCAAAGGGATGGTTTTGCCTCGCAAAACTTGATCCCGCCTATCCAAGACCCGAACCGGTCTCTCCTCATATGAGACATCCTCGTCAACCACTAAATCAGTCCAATCCAACACATGTGATGGATCCGGCTCATACTTCCGAAGCATACTCACATGAAAACACGTCATGTACTCCGGACAACTGCGGTGGCAAAGCTAAACGATAGGCAGCCTCGCCAATCCTCTCAAGGATCTCAAAAGGACCAATGAACCGAGGGGACAACTTCCCGCTCTTCCCAAACCTCATCAATCCCCGCCTAGGTGATATCTTCAGAAAGACATGATCACCCACCTCAAACACCAAAGGTCTCCTCCTACGGTCGCATAAGATTTCTGACGACTCTGGGCTGTAACAAGCCTCTTACGGATAAGCTCAACTTTCTCCGTCGTTTCTCTCACCAACTCCGGACCCAACAGAGGTGCATCACCCACCTCGGCCCAACAAACTGGAGATCTACACGGTCGGCCATACAAAGCCTCAAACGGTGCCATACCGATACTGGACTGGAAACTATTGTTGTAGGCAAATTCCGCTAATGGCAAGTGCCTCTCCCACGACCCACTGAAATCAAGAACACAACCCCGAAGCATATCCTCAAGGATCTGAATAGTACGCTCGGACTGCCCGTTAGTCTGAGGATGATAAGCCGTGCTAAAGGTCAACTTAGTGCCTAAGGCACTCTGCAAACTCTGCCACAACCTAGCAGTAAAACGAGGATCTCTATCCGAGACGATCGTCACTGGGACCCCGTGCAACCTCACTACTATGTCCCGAATGTACAAGTCGGCAAGATGATCTACCGAATCTCTCACGCGCATAGGAATGAAGTCGCCGACTTAGTCAACCGGTCTACAACCACCCAAATAGCATCACTACCCCGCTGAGTCCTCGGAAGACCTACAACAAAGTCCATAGTGACATGCTCCCACTTCCACTCGGCAATAGGCAAGGGTTGCAACAAACCCTGGCCTCTGATGTTCGGCCTTCACTTGCTGACAAGTAAGGCACTTAGACACGAACGCTGCCACATTCTCTTCATACCCGCCACCAAAACTGGCGACCCAAATCCGATACATCTTAGTGCCTCCCGGATGCACCGCAAGGCGTGAATGATGAAACTCTCGGAGTACTCCTCTCGGCAAGACTCCAGCACAAACAACGGTCTCGGTATCTCACACTCAGGTCGGGATTACACCGTCAAACCCTTCTCAACCTTCCCATGGAGATCTTCTCTCGAAGGGATTCTACCTCAAGGTCACCCCTCTGAGCCTCTAACACTCGAGTCACAAGTGTAGGCTGCGCAACAACAGAAAACAAGGCCGCCGCCTCAACGGATTCGCCCAGAAGCAAATCAAACTCTCCAAGTGCACCCAACATCTCCCACTCCCGGATGGCTATACTAGCTATGTCACCAACAGATTTCCTGCTAAGGGCGTCGGCCACCACATTGGCCTTCCCCGGATGATAGTGCAACTCAAAGTCATAATCCCCATGAACTCCATCCACCTCCTCTGCCTCAAGTTCAAGTCTTTCTGTGTGAACAGATATTTCAGACTCTTATGATCCGAGAACACCTCGAACCTCACCGTAAAGATAATGCCTCCAAATCTTCAAGGCAAATATCACAGCTGCTAACTCTAAATCATGCGTAGGGTAATTCTTCTCGTGAATTTTCAACTGACGTGAGCCATAGGCAACCACTTTCCCCTCTTGCATCAACACACAACCCAACCCTCTCGTGAGGCGTCACAATAACTGCATAACCCAACCCTCTCTCCGGAATAATCAAGACGGAGCGGTGGTCAGTCTAACTTCAACTCCTGAAACGACTTTTCACAAGTCTCACTCCATACAAATTTGACTCCCTTCCGAGTCAATCTAGTCAAAGGCGAAGCTAACCTGGAGAAATCCTTCACAAACCGGCGATAATACCCTAATCCCAGAAAACTGCGGATCTCAAACACACTCTTAGGCTGTGCCCAATCTTGCACTGCCTCTGTCTTGGGATGTATCAACTGACACTCCTTCCCCAGAAACCACATGGCCTAAGAACTTGACCTCTTCTAGCCAGAACTCACACTTCCAAACTTAGCATAAAGCTTATGGGCTCTAAGTAACTCAAGCACCACTCTCAAGTTTCCTCATGCTCCTCCTCCGAAGGTGAATAAATAGAATGTCGTCCACGAAGACGACTACAAACGATCTAAGAATTCCCGGAATATCCGGTTCATCAAATCCATAAACACTGCTGGTGCATTGGTGAGCCCAAATGGCATCACTAAAAACTCGTAGTGGCCATACCGCGTACGGAATGCCGTCTTCGGAATGTCCTCCCCTTTGACTCTCAACTGATGATAACCCGATCTCAAGTCTATCTTCGAGAAACAACGGGAACCCTTCAACTGATCGAACAAATCATCTATACGAGGCATAGGGTACTTATTCTTAACCGTAGCCTGATTCAATTTCCGGTAATCTATACACAGTCTCAAAGCACCACCTTTCTTTTTAACAAAGAGGGCCGGTGCTCCCCACGGCGAAACACTAGGACGGATATAGCCCTTATCTAGCAACTCCTGGAGCTGAATCTTCAACTCAACTAACTCGGCTGGGGCAAAACGATAAGGTGCCATAGAAATTGGCGCCGTGCCGGGCACTAAGTCAATAGAGAACTCAATCTCTCTGTGAGGTGGCAAACCAACAAGATCCTCGGGAAAGACGTCCGAGTACTCACAAACCACTCTTGGCAACACAGGCTGGGTCTCATCACACTCACCACTCTCAAAGCTAGCAAGTAGACCACTAAGCTCACTCCGCCCTCGCGAACCATACCCCGGTGGCAAAACACTACCAACCCGGTCCCCCAGAAAATGAAAACACTCTCCGCCCACGGTACAACAAGTGACCCTCTGGCGATAGCAATCAATAACTGCCCGGTATGACGATAACCAGTCCATACCCAAAATAACATCGAAGCCCTTCATAGGCATAACTACAAAGGAAAATGGGATTCTATGATCATCGACCTCTATATCACAACCCCTAACACCTTGTTTCAAGATCAATTCACCCCCAAGAGGTGACACTACACAAATAGGAGACGCTAACTGAGCTAACTCCAACTCCAAAACAGATGCAAATGCAGCAGACACAAAGGAATGAGATGCACCCGTATCGATCAAAACACTAGCAACTGAATTGCAAAACAAGAAAGTACCTCTCACAACAGATGGAGCCGGTACAAGATCCTGCGCGGTAACAGCATACACGCGCCCAGATGGCCTCTGATCAACCTGCTCACCCCTAGGAGCATAAGACTGCTGCACAGACTGGGACGATGAAGCCCCCTGATTGGCCCTCGAGGCCTGACCTGACTGAGCTGGCTGCTGACCCTGAGTCTGCCTCAAACCAGATGCACCAGATGTGCCACCCTGCGGGCAAAACCTCTTCATGTGCCCTGGCTGACCACACTGATAACACGAGAGCGGCTGGCCTCTACCCTGACTCTGGCTCTGAGATCGAGCCGAAGATGACGCTGCTCTCTGTCCTCCTCCCTTCTGTGGGCAAGCTGGAGACTTGTGGCCCAGCTGACCACACTTGAAACAGGTAATGGCTCCCTGGCTACCTTTCCCAGAACTAGCACTCGGTACTGGAAAAGTCGATCTAGAAAAGCTACCCTGAGACTGCTGAGGAGTGAAACCTCTCTGTCTCCTACCATCACTCTGCCCATCCTGACTCCTCTTGGAGCCCTTCTGCCCTTCCTCCTCCTCCTGCATCATAATCTCAGTATGGCTGCAGCATCAACCAGACGCCCATAATCCCGAATCAAAGACCCTACTACTCTCAACTTGAGGCCACGCCTCAACTTCTTCTCAAACTCAATACAACGGCGTTCCTCCGACGCCACCAACTCAGGTGCAAACCTGGACAAACTAGTAAATGAGGCCTCAAACTCGGCCACTGATGAACTGTTCTGCTTAAGCTGGCAGAACTGATCTCTCAACTTCTCCCTAACTGCTGGAGATAAAAACCGCTCCTGGAAAGCATTCACAAAAGCCTCCCAAGTACCTCCGATACGACCCTTGGTGAACTTCCACCACTGACCCGCATCCCCCTTCAGCTGGAACGATGCCAAGGTCACTTTCAACCCCTCGTCTTCGATGCCAAGCATCTCAAACGTTTTCGTTGTCTGTTCGAGCCATTCATCTGCTTTAAGCGGCTCTTTCGGATCACCCACAAATTCGTCCGGATTGGACCGGAAGAACTCCCTCTTCAGAAAAGAAGGTCCTATCAGCAACAACAACCTGGGCTGGATTCGCAGCCCTAAGAATGCCAATGACTCCCTGAATGCCCCTGCTATCTCTTGGGCCAAAGCACCCATAGCTTGCTGGCCTACCGGCTCGGCCACATTGGCCTGGCCAACTCCCTCCTGTACTGCCGGAATCTCCTCTGGCACAGGCACCTCCTGCCTACCCGGCCTACCACGCCTACCGCGTCCTCGTCCTCGTCCTGACATCCTAAGAAAGGAAACAAAGACGTTAGCACATTAATAGATGTGCCGAAACTAAACACTCGCGTCCTAATGCATTGGACAACAGTAATTCATTCCACGTAAGCACATAATCACATAAGCACCTACGAATTTCATTCCTGGATGATAATAGTCCCGAAGCGTTACTATAGTTCCGGTTGGAAGCAGCATTGATCAAGTGCCTTTCCAACAAGACTACTAGAAACTCAAGGGTCCAATCAACATCCTAGAAACTACGTTCCATACCCACATAATCACATAAACATGTTATCATATAAGCATATAACAGTACAGCTAAGTCTCTATCAAACGAGACGAACCCATTGTGATACTAATCACTTCCCACGTACCCAAAGTATTCAAACCCGGTACGCTCTGATACCAAGTTGTAACGCCCTCAAAATTAAACCCATAATATATAAAATTAACATGCATCATTATAAGAAAACAAGAGTATTATTCCATTCATCAGAGTAAACTTATTAAAAGACATTACATGTAATAAAGAAAGTAAATGCCCTATGGGCTTACATCTTTCCAAGCCAACACTTGGACACAAAAATATGAGTACTAACTCATTTACAAGTTAAGCCCTTGGCTTGAGTCCATACATGTAATATCAAATAAAGCAAATAACAACTAATCTAAAATGAGTCTTCAACTCTAAGTCCTCCCAAGCTAATTCCTTGGAGGTAGCCCATCACCTGAACCTGAAAATGATGTTCCCATATAGGGTGAGCCACAGCCCAGTAGAAAAATACTAAACCAAGTATAAGAATTAACTAAAGCAGTAGCATTCGATAGTTGGTCAATCACAAGATAGTCAATTACATCAATATACAATTTCATGACACTAATGTCTATGACACATTTCACTTCCCAATTATACGGATATGGCTCAGAACCTGGCCAAATAACTCAACAGGGGTTTCATCTCTTATTAACAATATTACCAATTCAACAGGGATAACAAATCAAGTTAAACCTTTCTTATATCATAACGGATACACATGTTAGTGTTGTATCAATCTCAATCAAAACTCACTTCCATACTTCCCAATTGATACACATTTTAGTGATGTATCAAATCAAACAACAAATAATCCAGTAGATAAGCATAAGAGCTGTATCAAAACTGTAATGGGCGAGCATATGAGCTGCGACCCTGGGTTCATCCCCTATCTTCCCTTAAACATTAACCGGTTTAGAGGTACATCCCCTATCTTCCCCTAAACCGTGGAGTACATCCCCTATCTCCTCCCATACACAAGTAATGCATATAACACAGAGTCATATACACATAATTCAATACATAAATTTAATGTATTATTCCAACCTTTATACACAATATCCTAATCAATTGATTAGTTTCAGTTTTCCCTAATCCACATGCATTGTCTACAACAATCATGACTATCCTCCACCGATAGCCCAAAACAGTTATTTCTAAACAGGAAATAAATGTCTCAACACATATATAATCTCAATTTCAAAGCTGAGTGGTTAAATTACCCAACTACAACATTTAATCTCATAACTTCCCAATATCATGAATTTAATCAATTTCTACACCTTTTCCAAAATTAATTATATGAATTAATTTTATTACAACAATTAGGGCTTTTTAAATTATAAAACAACCCTAGCTTTTCTCAATATTACCAAATAAACCCAACATATCAGAAATACCAAAACTTAGGATTAAAACCTATAAGATGGAGTAGGAAATCCCTACCTCGAAGAAATTAACCCGAATGAAGAATACGCAGATGAAGCCCCAAACTCCAAAGTGCTCCAAACCACCAAAAGTTCAGATTAAACTGAAGCCCTCGACTCACACTCTCTTATTAACAAAGCAACTAGGGTAGAAACACCCTAAAACTAGATGAAACCTAGGGTAGAAGGTGTGTAGAGGAAGAGAGAAGTCGGACCTAGGGTTTGAATCAAAAAGAAGATAAAAAATGTTAAAAACCCGCTGCTGCCTATTTAAACTGACAGGCTCGCTCGAGCGAAGACTTGGTCGCTCGAGCGACCAGACACAGAAAACCCTCGCTCGAGCGAAGAAAAGCTCGCTCGAGCCAAAACTCGATGCTTCAGGTCTGCAACCCAGAAGCTCGCTCGAGCGAAGACTGCTCGCTCGAGCGAAGAACTCGAAACATACACCTCGCTCGCTCGAGCGAAGAAAAGCTCGCTCGAGCCAAGAAACACAACTCTCAGGTCCTAAGCCCAGACGCAGACTCTCGCTCGAGCGACCAAACCCTGGCTCGAGCGAAGACAAAAACAACAGCTCGCTCGAGCGACCAACTCCTCGCTCGAGCGAAGGTCCAAAAATCTGGACACCAACACTTGGTTTCCAACCCAACCAACCTGCAACAAACCTGCCCAACACAATCCATAACTCAAAATAAGGAATTAAAGGGCAACAACAACAATAAAATAACAACTGAATCTACGGAACATAAGTCCGGGTACAACAACCAAATGGGAAAAGACCGGGGTCGCTATAGTAACAAAATAAAGTGCACCACCATGTGTTCTAACTTTTAAATGACCACAAACATCTGAATGAATCAACTCCAAAATATTTTCCTTTCTAGAAGCAACATTTTTATGAAAAGAAACTCTATGTTTTTTACCCGCCAAACAATGAACACAAGTTTTAAGATGTGTACCTTTCAAACCGGGTAAAAGCTCTTTCTTGAACAAAACTTGTAACCCCTTTTCACTCATATGGCCAAGCCACTTGTGCCATAATTCGGTAGAAGTATCATCTTCAAATGCATTGACAACACCTTTACAAATTTTTCCTTGCATCGAATAAAGTTTATGAGTCTTCTTGCACTTAGCCACCACCAAAGAACCCTTTGTGAGTTTCCATATTCCATCACCAAATTTATTGTTGAAGCCTTCATCATCTAGCTTCCCAATAGAGATCATATTGAGGCGAATGTCGGGAACATGCCTCACATCTTTAAGCAACAACTTGCAGCCCAAATTTGTTTCCAAGCAAACATCACCCATACCAATAATCTTGGACAAACCTTCATTACCCATTCGAACGGAACCATAATCTCCTTTGGTGTAGGTAGTGAAGAAATCAACTCGAGAAGTCACATGAAAAGAAGCACCGGAATCAATCACCCAATTACTCTCTTGGTCCACAAAATTGATGCAATCATCTTCACAAACGACCATGAGATCATCGGTAGTAACTGCCGTTGTGTCTTCTTGCTTCTTATCCACACTTTTGTCACGCATTTTCTCCTTATTCTTGAGCTTTCGGCATTCCCGCTTCATGTGCCCTTTCTCATGGCAATAATAACACTCAATGTCTTTCTTTGAAAAAGAACCATCTCTTGATTTGTCCCGGCTTTGATCACGACCATGAGGAGTCTTACTTCTCCCCCTTGTTTTGCTTCGGCCTCTCACAACAAATGCTTCTGAATGAGAGGAACCCGCTGATTTTCTTCTAGTTTCTTCATAAAGACTCTCTAATTTTTCCATAAATCATGTGCCGAAGTTTCAGTAGCAACATGATGAAATACACTGTCATCAATCCATTGACGGATAACACCAACGGCTTTTCGATTAAGCCTCTTCCACTCATCATCTTTCATATCTTCGGGTTACCACTATCACCCTCAATGAGTCCATACAAATCTTTACAAAATAATAGGTCCTCCATTTTAGTTTTCCAAGTTACCCAATTGCTTCCATTGAAGCTAGACATACGACCCACATTCCCCTCCATTGATTTACACAAATAAATAAACCCCAATAAACCGTAAGCTCTGATACCAGTTGTTAGGGAAATCGATGATTCCCACAAGTAAATCAATAAATGGGAATAAAACTAATGCGGAAAAATTAAATCAGAAGCAACACAAGAATCTTTACGTGGTTCCCTCAATGTGAGGTACGTCCACGGGATCGAAATCCGATTCCACTATCAACCAAATAAGTTCCAAACGATTACAAACGAGACACTAATGGTCTCACAAACCACTCTTAGGTGAATTCCAAATAATCACAAATAAACAAAGAGGAAAGACCTCACCAAATAGATGAACCAAAATCTTCTGAAACAGATTTGTAGAAGATCCAAAATAACGACCCAAATCAACACCACCAAAGCAGCCGAAACGAAGTGAAGAAAATTCCACACACCAGCCACCGAATTATAGTGCTTTTGAAAGAACAAACCTTGAATCAATTGGTAGCACATGTACCAAGATTGAATCAACAAATAGCTGCTGCCGTTTTTTCTTGGGAAAAAAACAATACCAATAATATATTGAATCTAGGGTTTTTTTTCTCAAACCTTAGTTGTTTCCAAATTGGATTGGGTCTCCTCAAATTAAATATAATATAAAAAAATATATTATAAATAATACTAAACCAAATTAAACTCTTTTTCAAAAACCAATTGGGTCCCACACTACAATAAGAGGTATACCCAACAAACTGTGTCGTAGCTGGAGGTTTTGCTGCAAGTTTGATCAACGGCCTCACCGATTGCCAAAGAGAGAGAGGAGAGATCAAAGAGCGATCCGAAGAGAGTGAGAGAGTGGAAAGAGAGAGGCTGCTACTGAGAGATTAGGTTTTTGTTTGGGCAAAAAATCTAAAATGAATCTGTGATGTAAAGAGTTGGGGCTTTGGTTTGGGGCTGAAGAGGGCTTTCAATTTTTTTTTTTTTTTTAATTTTTTGGTGTTTGGCGCTCAAAATTTTTTATTTTGGCGTTATTTTTTTTTTTTTCAGTCGTTCCTTTCACGACAGCAATTGCGGGTCGTGGAAGTGTAATATTTTAAACGACTGGCTTTTTGTGCATCGTAGAAAGTGCAATTTTTACGGACGGCTTTTTATGCATCGTGAAATGTTCAATATTTTTAACAGCTAGTGTAACGCGTGTCGTGTATAGTTGATGTATTAACGGCATGCTATATGCGTGCCATAGAAAGTTTATTATTTATGGCTAACATTGCAAGCCATAAAAATTTTGTTATTAACATTTACGAGCTACGTAATAGACACGTCGGGGTTGAGAAATTATTTATGACATGCAAAAAAAGCAAGTCGTAAAATTGAGAAACCACGACTTGCATTTACTATATGTTGTTAATGTGAAGTCGTAAAATCCAGTTTTCTTGTAGTGTTTCCCGTCCCGTCTAGTTAGGTGATTTAAGTCAACTAGACCAAGCTATTGAGACAATAAATTCTATACAAGTATGAGTATCATCAAAGCACAATTGCAACAAAATATAGCCACAACATATGTATTTGCCGTACTAAAGCTTAAACAAGTTATAAAAAACCATTCAAGAAATTAAGAACAAGAAATCATCAACAAAAATAAATTTCCAAATTTGATTTACTTTAAAGATCATAATTAAGAGGCATTTTTAGATTTTTCCCAAACTCGGTCTTTCTAGGGTTTGTAGAGAATTTCATTTAGTTTCAAAATCATTTTTCATAAATGGGATAGCTTTCCTAGATTTTTAATTATTAAATAAATATTCTAGCACCGTCCAGATTCGTCTACTGTTACGAAAATCGGATTTTCTCTTAAACCACTCTTTTTAAATAAAATTATTTTTACTTGAAAGCTAACACTTTAAGGAAAGTTTTTATATAAAAATGAGGTCAATGGGATTTTGCTACAATTTTCTAGAATTTTTTAAAGTAAATTGAAAATACTGGTCTTTCTTGTACAAAACTTGAAATAAGAGGAGTAATAGAAAAAGCAGACAACCATGAGTAATTTTCCACTTCTTTTATGATGAAAACATGATAAATAGTATATAAATAACTCAAATTTTTAGAGTGAAAATGAGTAGAAAATATAGTTTTGCTCCCATTAAGTGAAACACAAGTAAGGAAACAAACTCTAATTATTTTTATTCAAACACAAGAATACTATGAATTCGCATCTGAAAATGATACATTAAACTCTAAGATCATGGATTTGAATGAGAAAAATAAAAGAGATGTTGTATTGTGGCTTACTTGAATGCCTAGTGAAATGTTTGCTTAAGAATTCCTTTCGTTTTCCTCCTCCCACCACCAAAGCTCTCTTTTCCTCTCCTTTCTCCCTCTCTATTGCTAAAATATTTGTGTGTGTGTGTGTGTGTGTGTGTTGATGAGAAAAGTGTTGGGAGAGTGGTGTATTACAGGAAATTTGGGTGTGAAAAGTCCAAAAGGCCCTTGGTTCCAATGAAATGGAAAAAATTGGATTTAGTTTGAATGTAATGGAATGTAGGATGATTAGAAGGCTTAATTATGCCTTAAAACGTGATCTAGTTAGGTTACGCTTAAGTATAACTAGATTGATATAGAGTACAAACAAAATTCCTAATTATTGGTTACTTTTAGGTCAAAGTTCTTCAATGATTCATTCAATTTGTCTTCAAGTACACCACATATTTTTGCATGGGTGATTATTTAGAATTCCCGAAGTATGGACATGTGGTACTCCATAAGGTTTGATTAGTAGAGAGGTAAGGGCCCCAATTTATGTTGGGCATGGGGAACAACATGGGGCTAAGTAATTTGTGATTGACTTGGAGTATGGCCATGTGGTATTCCGGGATTATTAAATAATTTCCCCCTTTTTG